>MU155214.1:0-130578 GCA_015484465.1 Pholiota conissans
TACTCGAAGACTTGTATAGCAATCTTCGACACCGCAGCGATGTTCGTTGTTGAAGACACCCACTCATTTTTAGAGTTTGCGCCTACAGTTGCAGTACATTTCAATTTGTATCTAAAAAAGCACTTTGTCGGGACTCGAACATTTGCATTTTCAGACTAACAATATTCAAGGTAGCTCATCTCCAACTGGACAATCTGTCCGCACCCTGGATTCGGCCTACAATATATGTCAAAAATTTGTCCAATTGTAGGGACCTATCAAAGGTAAAATCCGTCCAAAATTTGCCCAATTTCTGTCCGTTTTTCCTCCATCCTAACGTCCGGAAATCGCCAAAATCTGTCCGGATCGGGATCCAGCATTTGGCCTAATTTTCGGGGGTCCTCATTGGATATGTAGGGGAATCCAAGCAAAATATGTTGACACTCAGACATGCTAGATAATATTGTACGATAAGGACTAATAAATCAGTAAGAATGTTGCACATAGTTCCCATATATAATGAAAATGAAGGTAAAATAACCATAAATCCTTTTGAATACTTCGGCTTTCCCAATTTCGCCCCCAAGGTATTCAGTGGTCGTGTTGTATATGGGTGCAATGAAGAATAGGGCTACGCTAAATTTGAAGAAGTTTATAAGAAAAGATCGAGCAATTGGCGCGAGCTTTTTTGCACACATCTTGCCTAAGGTAGTCATATATTCAGGAATATAGGCAGGGCTTACGTACAGATGTCACTCACCAAGTGTTAACGCCCGAGATAATGGTGCAGGAAGGTCAAAGTCAAAGAATCTGTTGAACCTTAGCCGTACTCTTCTGTCAATTGAAATAATTCCCCGCTTCAAGCGTCGAATCCGCCTTCCAGTGCGCCATAACAAGTAGAACAGCGGCGGGACAGGTAGCACGCCTACTGCGAAGAAGAGGACCATTCCCAGAAGATTACCTGGATAATCAATGAATTCTTCGAGAAAAGTGAGCGGTGCGGGCCCCCAGAAAGGGATTGAGATCTTTGCCAATTCCAGAAATTCTCTGGACAAGAAGAAAAGCCATGCTATGCATGCTCCGGCTCCAAGTACATACGGGATGAGATAGAGAGCTGTGGTACCGCTTCAGACGAACTGGATCGTTAATTTGTTGGGCAAATTGAAACTCACGATGAACTCCTTCTACATCGATCTCATCGGAGTAGTCTGTTGTGAACAAGGAAGGGAGAAAATTGCACGTATTATCCTCGTATAAACCAAGGACATATAGGCTGATTGCTTAAATATATCATATATGCAAAAACATTCAAATAACACGAACTCACCTAGTGCCAACGATCAATCCATAAACCCAATCCGCCGTACTAGCCGCCGTGCTTCGCCCAGTATATGAGTATACCATCTTCGTGGACCCAAATATTACTACCATTGCCGACACGGAGAGCCGATATACAGTCAATGCGGGATGGGAAGGAGATGTGAGGGTATGAATGCGCTCATCAGACCGATAGATTGGCCTTGGAATTGACAACTTGTCCCAAACTCGCCAAAGGATGTCGAGACAGTCGTACGAAAAGAGTAAAGACATGGGGGGACGTGTGCCATCTCCCTCATCGAACCAACTCAGAATAAATAGACTAACCAAAAGACACTTGAGGAATGCTTCATATAACTAAATGGACTCAAGCTCTGCGCACCTTAATGACACTACAACCCCAGAGATCCACTCTAGAGTAATCGGAATAACTGTCTCTCCGCGAGATGTCTCCCAAGCTTTCGCGGTCCCCAACATTATTCCAGCCGAGAGTACGATTACTCGGTAAACAGTGAGCTTCGGATGCCATCGATTTGTCGTGACGTCGAGTGTGGAATCGATGGTATCTGGTGAAGCTGAACGTCCACCAGGCATTTCTAGAATGCCCGCAGAGGATTGCAAATGGTCAACAGGAGAGGAAGGCATAAGAAAGGACTATGTATCAGAGCCGCAGTAGAATGCTCTGCAAGCAAGACAATACGACAAGGCTGGGAATTGACGAAAGCGTCGGGGCAGTGCGTGCTGTGACGTTAAAAATAGGCGCCAGTAAATTCATTGAACGCTATATTTAGAACATAAAATGTGGATGTCCTTTACGAAATTGCGCCCTCCCATACATATCGTCCAGAGTACTCAATTTGAGTACATCTTGCGTTCTAAGAAAATTCGCTTAGGCTGGGTTCGGCGTGTTCGCCCCGGAAGCTTCCGCGCTCGCAGTCACCGATCCTGCCTCAGCAGGAGCAGCAGGAGGAGAGGGGACATCACCCGCCGGATCTCTGATATAATTCGCCAGGAATTTACGCCAGGGGGCCTTTGACGGCACGAAATGTCCTAATGGATATCAATTTAATATCAAGGTAAGGTAGATTGAGGGGAAAAATAGAATGCACCTCCTTCGTGCTCCTCGACGCGCGGGTTCTTCGACGCCTCAACGAGCCTCCGTGAGCTCTCCTCAGAAACGAGCGCGTCGGTCTTTCCGATCACATGCAGTGTCGGGGTCTCGTATGGCGGTGAGAAGAAGGGATCACAAAACGAGTCCCTCATTCTGAATCCAGAGACCGCGATACAGAATTTGCTTTTAAAGATTAAAATAGAATACGGGTCGTTCAGCAAATAAATGGATGGCTTACAATGGTGGATGTGGTGATTTTCCATCTATTAGGAATGGCGGATAGAGATGTGGGCGTTCGAGCTAGTGCATTGAATGCAATTAGCCATGACAAACATCAGCGACAGATAGACGCACCAGTGAAGTGAGCAATGCGGCCAGCGCAGCCCCTTGGCTACAAAACGAACCTGTGTAAGCAATGTCCTCATCGCAGATAATCGTGTTTAGTATTTACCTGAAACCAAGGACACCCTGTAATCATGAAATAAAACCACATCAATAAAGGAGACTATATGCAATCAACAAGAGAACCCTCACATCAAACGTCGTCTCCTTCATAATATTCCTCAAATAAATAAGCGAATCCGTCAGACCCTCATATTCCGCCTGCTTCGCTCTCCACCAGCCGCGCTGCGCAGTACTGGGGCTGCTCTGTATCTGTTCCGCGGTGGGCGCGGCGTCGTCTCCCTGCGCGTCGAAGCTCGAAGGAGGAGCGAACATGTCTTCAGGGAGGAGTGTGTGTGGAGCTGCGACGAAGACTAGGAAGGGACGCGTAGTTCAGACAAGGAGAAGTATTGAAAGAAAGGATTCGTAAAAGCATACCGAAGTCAATATCCTTTCCTTCCTTCCTGAGCGCGGCTAGCTTCAGCGGAAATGAGCATGCGCGTCGAGCGATTGAATGACGTGGAGGCCACTCACCCGTTTGCTGAAGATAACATTATTCTGAGCATATCTATGCATCAAGAATAAGCACTAAAAGCTTCATTAAACCTCAGAACGCGTACCCATGAAGAACGAGGACCCGAGTCATAGGTTTAGTAGTCATATCGAACGCGTTGTGAGCTGGGGAAGCTGGGTAGTAGTTTGGAGAGCAAGTTATACGAGCTTCCAGAGGAGAATCTAGTGTTTAATCTAAGAGTAGTGTCTAGCCGCAAAGAAGAAGAGCAGTTTCCCAGAGAAGGGCGCTGATGGTAGTAAGAGATCAAGATAAAATGTGGGCGGAGTCAGAGTAAACAACCTTTACCGCGCCCACAAACATCCAGCGCGCTGCCGAACCGCGATCTAATCTAATCTACCGCCTTCCCAAATCTATGCATGTGTCGTCATCAGATGCAAAACCCATTTGTGCAAGTCATCAAGGACAAGAATTACACTGCAAAAATATATGCGAGATGCTACTCAAAAAACACAACAACATAAAAAGGATGCTAAGATGGGACGCGGTATATTAGATCGTTCCCTCTGCACAAATATAAGTAATGCCCCGAGAGCTCTATATCATCACCAAGTGGTATTACACACTCCCCTCCGCCAATTATACACCATCACCTAAACACCCAAGTCAACCCAACGCTCAATCCAGTCCAATCCAGCGCCCGCCCCTTCGCACATCCGATCCAAAGCACACCTCCAGGCGAAAACGCCTACTCCGAATACCCATCGTCCTCCCTCACACTAGGCTTCATCTTCTCCATAACACCACTCACGCGCTCATACACGGCAAACACAATCGCCTGGCCCGGTGCGACGCGCAGCACGCGCGGTGTAATGCCCTTGTAGAACGACTTCACGCCCTCCGTCTTCCACATATCTGCGGCGATAGCGAAAATACGCTGGAACGCCGATTGGCCGGGGACGGCGGTAGCCTTTTGGAGACCTGCACAGTGGAAAGGGTGTCATTTTAGCATTTTTTGTTCATATGCGAGTAGGTAATATGGTGGAATGGAAGGAAGGGAACACGTACGGGTCTTGATGGTGTCGATGGGGGCGTTGGAGAAGGGACCCATGGCACCGGAGATCAGACCGATGATCATGTGTTGGTATGAAGGTAGGTCGGGGAGGTCAGGCTGCATCCTGTGCGCGAATTTTTTGATTTCTTGGTAGGCGGTGAAGTTGGCTCCTGCAGAAACGACAATGACAGACTCCGTTAGCAAACGCAGAAAGCGCGCGCTACGCGAATGGCATCACGCACCCTGGTTTGTCGCCTGTCGAAGGGCGGTTAGGGAAACACCACGGTAGAGGGTGGAGATACCCTCCTCGCGCACGATGGTGTATACTGCGTGGGCGGCGTTGCGGTACCGGGGCGCCTCGAGAGGATCGGCGAGCGAGTGTTGTTGCGCCTGTAGACGAATCTTCACAACCTCCATGGGCGTCACCACGGCCACGGCCTCCGTCACACCAGCTCCGAGACCAGCTACGGAAAGACAAGATAAGTTTAGACACATAAAACAACTGCGATAAAAAGGTATGCGGACCAATGAAGATGTTTCCGATGCTCGTTTTTCCTGTCTCCTTATCCGAAAGCCAACCCTTGTACGCCTCGAAACTTGCGAAACGGATAGCCATCTTTGGCACGATACCAGACAGCACGGCGCCGAGACCTTTGTACAGAGCCAGTGGCGTCTCGCGTTGAACGATGCTTACTCCGGTCGCAATGAAGCCCCGAGGTTTTGTCTATACCGTCCGTTAACTATCGCTCCCCGTCGTTCCGCAGATCAAATCCACTCACTCCGGGCGCACGTCCAGACTTTGAAAGCTGCATGCGGACCTTGATGGTATCGAGCGGCTGACATGCGAGCTACACAACCCAGCGTCAGATATCTCTTCACGGATACCACGAGCGCTAAACTCACCGCTTCGCATCCTCCGGCGATACCACCAGCGATAATGTGGGTAGCAAAGCCCACAGGCTTCTTATTACCGTTGCGAGACATTTTTGACGATCACGCGGGGGGCAAGAATGGACGATCTGGGGGTGGGGGTGGGGAAGAGTGTTCTTGAGGCGGGGGGAGAGGTCCCTGCTGCGCGCGACGGCCAAAAAGTGTGGAGAAACTCGGAACGAGAAAAGAACGGGTCTGTAAATGACGCGGGGAATCAGTCAAGTATAAGAGCACGCGCGTTCGATATGTGAAATGGACCCGGTCGGTATCATATGAATTACATAGAGTGTGGAGATGACATCCGTTAACCAATTGGACCGTACCGGTGTCAGCCGCGGGACGCCTATGCGGACTTCCGCTTGTAAACCCACATCTTTGGTGTTCTGGACGTCGGGCTGCACTAGACGGAACACATTTCGTGGGTGGTGGTGGAAGAGAAGAGAGGCTAGATCTCTTTGATGCCGCTTATCGCCGCCACATTCATGTTTTCATTGATGTTTAACTTTCCTCTTCACAATCGTACTCAATAATCTACTTAGCTATTCAGGGACTACACCATCGTCGGCCGTGTGTTCGTAAATCTATTGATGGACGGACGGTGAAGAAGCGTCGATCATGAAGTGAAGAGTGCCGGCGGGCGAAGGTGTTTCCTTTGTGATCAAAGATCATCCGGCGGGCGGCACGGCTCACCGGCAATGTTCGCCATCGCCACCAACAACGACGAACAAGTACTTTCTACTTGGTCCTGACCATCACTATCTTCCTTCACGTTTTTGACCCGTCACAATGCCACAATTCCGAGCGCTGGAAAGGCGCTGGACGGTGAACACTCATCTGTGCAAGGCGCCAACACAAGCATTCCGAGTCCTCAGTCAACTGGAACTTGCATCGAATCAACACCGACACATCTCATCGGAGAAGGAGTCCTAGACCCGTTGGGCCCTCTGGGGAGAAAAGGCTCGGATCATAGTGTCGAGTAGTCTTCAGCCCTAGACCCCTGCGCAGCTGAGTACATATTTCAACACCTGACTCTTGGAGCCCTCCGTTTTGAGTCGCTGGAATGTTGCATTCTTATAAAAGAAATGGAAGGACAGCCTTGCACCACGGTTGTGCGTCGTCTACTTGTTGTGAGCTTTACCTTTGACTCTTTGGATTATTGGTCTTGGACAGTCTTTCAGGCTTCCTGAACGCGACGTTTCCCCGAATAGCAGTGAAGAAACGACAATCACGGACCTCTAGGTTGTAAGGTACTCGGCTTTCCTTCCTTTTTATGAGCTTGAGAACAGTAGTGCTGCATGCGGCCGTGTCTAAAGAGGGAGAGGGAGAGATAAGAATGTGGGGGAGGCTTGTGAAAGATGAGTCAAAATACCGCAGTGTTTGTCCGTGTATCTACTTCCATCTTTCACTTTTACTATCAAGAAGAAGCCTCAGTGACAACTCCAAATCTTGAACAAAAGGCTAAACTGGCGGTCTATTTGGCCATCCTTCTTTCATGTGTCTGCTGTCTCAACAAATGATTGGCAACCTCAAAGCTTGAGAAGAACTCGACTGAAAACCAAAATGATCATTGTTCTTCACTTCAAGGCTGAAATTGGATCCTGACTTTGCATGAGAAAATGAAGCTTACATTCAAGCTTTGGGCCCCTTTTTCACCCCTGCATTCATAGTTCTGTTATGGTAAATTATGCGCTGGCAGGGGTATAATAAAAGAGTCATGTACTATGCACTGGCGGCCTCAAGGTCTGCCTCATGAATTTTGAGTCAGAAAGGGTCAGCAAGGAGGCAAAAATTTTCATGCATAACCAACCCCATGGTAACAACGTGGCGGCAATTACATATGGCACTCTATATAACTAATTGAAATAACTAGGGTACTGATTGGTGCCGGGATGATAATCGATGGATGCAGGATCATAGCAATCGATAAGGGTCGCGATTTGAATTTATTTCTGAGACCAGAAGTTGCGAGAAACTATAAAATTTTAAGGGCAGCCTGGTCCAATGAAATGCATATAAAAGGCGACTCAAAGTAGTGCCAGCGAAATGTTTCACCAGCCTTTTCTTTTCCCCCTTTCACTCCTCCCCGGTCCAATAACAAAAGGGGCCCTCACGCGAAACCAGTTTGTTGCACAATAGAGTAGGGCTTCGAAATTGATCGCGGACAAGCTAGGCGGCTGGCATTTGCTCAAGTAGAAGCTCCGCGCCCTGACCTCGCGCCCATAATTATCCCTATAAAAGAACGGACCCACCCCGCTACACCAGGGACCCATGTCCTATTACCACCCACCTTACCCGTCTGCATCAGCGGGACCGTCCACACAACATGAAGCACCGAAGAAGAAACGGCGATATTTGTCGTCAGATGCAAATGCACTGCTCCGAGGTAAATGATCAAGGCAATCAGCGAATAACGCCACATCAAAAGCACGTAAGGCTAAAACTTTGTTTTCTTTCCACCCTTTTCGTCACAGCGCGCGCCCAACAATGGAGCAACCAAGGCATAGAACCTACCCTCGCGATGAGAAAGCAGCTGTTGAGACAAGTTCATGTGAGTGTTTTCTCTAATGCGATGTAATATTTTAATGCTGATGATTGTAGGCACTGCCGGAATGTGACTATTATACACTACCTGCGTTGACCAACTGGCTTAAGCTGCATATGACGACCAACTATCCACAGCAAAGTACAGAAAATACACGTAAGTTCGTCTCAGCTGCTCTATCATCGAACAGCACAACGCCTTGCATGACGCAAAAAAGCGCATATATCTTGCATATATGCGATGGACCTGCTCGTTCGGCGCATTTCACAAAGACAACCTCAAATGCAAATCTTACCCGATTCTAACTATCGTTTCATCAACAGGGTTCGCATCATTAAACGAAGCGACACGAGCGCAGCTCGCTGCGCTATTGGGGATGGAGGAAGGACATAACCCATCTCCCGAAAAAGTCAGAATATGGGCGAACATGGTCAAGACCTCCGGCGCGACGTACACCGACGTCGTGGATTGGGTCAAGCACCTGCAGATCGAGTTCGAAAAGCAGGCCGAAAAGGAGGCAACGACGCGCCTCCCGACGCCCGGCACTACCGTCAGTCCAGAGCCCGTATCGCCCGTGATGAAGAGCCCCGCAATGCCGTTCGTGCCCCCGGTAGTGGCGTATGCGGGGGAGCACTCGTTCTACGCGCGTTCTTCGCCACCGCAATCGCCCGCGACGGTGAAGCCTCCTTTCATGATACGAAAAACAGCTGCTTTGGCTGGACCTCCTCCGACGCAAGGCCCTCTCAGCTCGCCCCAGCTGCCTACGCCTATTTCTCCAAACTTCCCGTATTCTTCTCCTGTGCCCACGATGATACCGCCCGCGAAAAGGACCCCGCGGCCCTCGATGTCCATACCGCATACACCCGCGCCCGCCCAACGCGCGCCGACGCTGCATGAAATCGTAGCACAAAGCGTGGCAGAAGCTGCAGCGAGTCCGACGACTCCCAAAGAAGCCCTGCCTACCACCGCGGCCGAATTTACGGCGCTGTTCGATCCTTATGAAGCCAAGCTTTCAAAGTTGCTTCAAGTGCTAAAGTCTTAGATAACTCCAAGTTGTATTTGTATCATTTTTCTCTAGTGCGTACGCCTCTCGACTGCTGTGAACTTGATCTGACATTCATTGTTTTTGATCTCTTAGTATCATTTATGCCACTGTTTTTAAATCGCTTTCATCGCTGTACTTATTCCGCTCTTCAACTTCAACTCACAAACCCTATCGCTCGGGCTAAAACCGAATCCGGGGCTTTGTTCAACACGTTTTGCCCTTTATGCATCGTTATCACCATCATCGATCCGAAGAACAATAATAATAATAATATCACCGTTTTATACGATAGAGCAGGGAAGTATCGGTAATTATATTAAGTATCGTCGTAGATTACAAAATACGCTCGCATGTACAACAAGGCCAATAATATGTCATAGTCCAATCGAGAAAAAAAGAATGTGGGTGGGTAAAGAACGCCAAACGCTCATGATTACAGTCGCCAGTCACGGAAGTACTCGTAGTCTTCTTCAATAAACTTCAGCATATACTCCACCACGGATCCACCTTGGTCATCTTCGTCTTCGCCCTCCTCAGCTTCCGGCCCGGCCATCTCCACATCAGCTACGTCATCAAACCCAGCCCCCGTCTCTGCTTCCGCAGGCGTAGACGTTCCGCGCCGAGCAGCAGTCGTTCCGGTGGTAGCTTCCACATCTGCGAAATCAGCCTCATCCTGCCCAACGAGCGAAAATTCCTCTCGCGCAGCAACAGCCGCCGCGTGGCGATCCTCAGCGTCCTCAAAGTCGCCCAAAGCTTTCGTCAAGGCAGTCTCGTCCTCGTTGAACAGGGATCGCCAGTCGAATTCACCCTTTTGAATGACGAGCTCGTCAAGCGAACGCTTTTGGTTGGCTTTTCGGAGCATGGCTTCCTCGACGGTGTGTTGCGAGACGAATCGGTAGATATGTACATCGCGAATTTGACCGATGCGATGAGCGCTATGCAGAATCAATGTGTTAAAGATGTTGATAGTTACACGAAGGTTCATATAGACATACCGATCCTCACATTGCCTGTCCATCTGCGGGTTGAAGTCACTGTCATAGAAGACGACAGTGTCTGCACCAGTTAAACTAGGATGAATGTCAGCAAAGTTCTAGTCATTCAACGCTATAAACTCCATACTTGATGCCAACTCCACCAGACCGCGACGAAGCGATGAAACAGAAAATCCTGTTATCAGCGTTGAAGCGTTCTGTTATGTATTGACGATCTTCGATTTTCGTGGCTCCATCGAGGCGCAGATACAAATAACCATGGAAGTTGAGGAATATTTCGAGAATATCAAGAATGCGCGTCATTTGTGTGAAGATGAGGACCCGATGTCCGCCCGACTTTCTCTCGCGAAGCAATTCCGCGAGCTTCTGCAATTTTCCGCAATCCCATTGTAGGAGTGAGGGATCTGGGAAGGCGATTTGCAGTTTGACAGCAGTGCGATGTAGGACGCTGTCAAAGTCCAAAGGCTGATGAACGATTGGATCTTCGTATCCGGAGAGGGCAATTCGGGGGATATCCATGGCAATCACAGGAGGAGTAACGAACGCGAACTGATCGATCAAGGGTGCCATATCGTCGGCACGCTGAGCGTACGATTTGACCGCAAGGTGGACGCGATCCACTCGCTCCAAATAATTTTTGCGAATGTCGACGTTAGAGAAAGGAAGGATGGAGGTGGTCATCCGCCGGACAACAGAGAGACATTCCTCGCTGTAAATTGGGATTCGGGAACATCGAAGTTTATTGAGATAGCCAATATGAGCTCGGCGAGCGACAAGGCTCGCCCGCTTCATATATGCGGTATGTTTGAGATAGCCGTCGATGGTACGAGTATCATTAGGCGGAGGGTCGCCAAGCTCAGAACACCGAGTTATCAAAGGAGTAGCGTCCAGGCGACGAGTTTCCACAGCACTGAGCAACGAGATGTTTTGGCGATCAATAAAGTTCAGACCGACAACCTTCAGATCGACACTTTCATCGTCGTCGCTCAGCAATCGCCGTCGCACCAGCAGTTCCTTGATCTCGTAATCCGCAATGGCCGAACGCGACATAGCGAAGGAGGTGACGATGGGGCGCACTTCGAAGAGATCAGGGTGGTTGCAAACCTTGCGTAGCTGCATAAGGATGTTGGCGATCTTCTGATAGACCCCTGAATCCAAAGCGTCGCGAGTTTGCGCTCGCGACATGAATTCGTCGTATAGAAAACGCTGCCTCTTCGAAAGAGGACATAACATCAGATGCTCGTATTTGCTTGGAAGTTCCTTCTCGACGTCCCGTTTGAGTCGGCGTAGTAGATAGGGACGTAGGACTGTGTGAAGTTTGGAGACAGTTTGCATAGTATCATCATCGAGCGCGTTCCCCAATTCAATAGCTTTCTCCAATGGATCTATAACATATAATTAGTAAACATCGCAATGTAAACAAAAGGGCTTACTTGAGAACCATTCGCCGAATTCCTTCAGATTGGCGAAATTCGCGCCCGACATCAAGAATTGGAGAAGCGCCCAAAGTTCAGTCAGGTTATTCTGCAAAGGCGTGCCAGTCAAGAGGAGACGACGGTAGGACCTGAACATCAAAAGAATATTCCATCGCTGTGACCTGAAGTTCTTGATCATATGCGCCTCGTCAAGGATCATGTAGTACCAAGGCTTCCGCTTAAATATATGCGCATCCCTGCTTGCAAGAGTGTACGAAGTAATGCACACATTGAAGTGGTGCTTGTCGTTCCAACCCTGACGTAGTTCCTTGCGTCGCTTGGTCGAGCCATGGTAGCTCAACACCCTAAACCCAGGCAAGAACTTCTTGAACTCCATTTCCCAGTTCAGAAGAACGCTAGTTGGGACGATCTGTAGAGCCTCGTTTTCAAAAGTCCTGTGAAGGGATTCTAAATACTTACAATCAAATGCGGACCCCATATACCACGATCGCAAGCAAGATGCGCTAGGAGGGAGATCGTCTGAATGGTTTTACTATAAAAGATATGAATTAGATGGAAATTGATCAGTGAAAACGGTAAGAAACGAACCCCAATCCCATCTCATCAGCTAGGATACCGTTGAGTTTGTTGACATGCAAGCTTGCAAGCCATTCCAGACCGGATTGCTGGTATGGCCGCAGCACTCCTCGAAGTAACAGCGGAGGTGTGACTTTAGCATCGGGATCCCACTCGACAGGCGCAACGGCGTAAGGTTTGAGGTATTCTGGAATTTGAGCCTCAGGGTCGACATCCACAGGCGCTTCCGTCACCCCTTTACCTTCACCTTCCTCCTCTAGTTCACCCTCCTTCTCGTCTTCCTGCCCACCCTCTTCCTCTTGTTCAGCTTCCTCTGCATCCACATTGTCTCTGATAGATTCTTGCGCTTCCTCTTGATAAGGCTCCGCAGGCACGTTGACTGCTTCACCGCTATTGTCGTCGGCAATGTGGGTTGGAGAATCAAATCGAACTTCGCGTGACTGGGATCGTGTATGCGCGGAAGGGGCAACCTTCAGAGTAACAGGAGAAGCGGAGCGTGACTGAGAATTTCGTTCCACAGCATAGTCATCTTCTTGGTCCTGATGTCCATTGACTTTCACAGGACTTTTGTCTGGCGAGATATTAGCCTGGAGGCCTCCTAAATCCAAATCCGAATCCGAATCCGAATCCGCATACATCATTAGGTCTCCAAGCGCGCTGCTTTTGACAGGGACATTCAACAGTTGCGCCGTTGAGACTTCCGGGTCGTCCTCAGCAGCAGGCGTGCTAGCTGCAGGCGTACTAGCCGAAGTTCCGGATCGTGCAGTCGGCGAAGAATGCGAGCGAGTCGGCCGGTCGCCCATGAGTAATAGAGAGGTGGCTTCGTCATCGTTGTCTTCTTCGTCTTCTTCATCTTCTTGACCTCCTTCCTCTTCGTCACTTCCAGCTCCTTCGGTTCCGGAACGCGCACTCTTTGAAGACCGGCGTTCCATGTCGTCATCTTCGACGTCTTCCTCTTCCTCATCGTCCTCATCCATGTCTGCTTCATCATCTTCGAAGTCACCAATACTGCCGGAACGGCTCCTCGATCCGTACAGGTCGCCCCTTGACAAGTCACCCTGCTGTGTCTCCAAAATATGACCAGACTGGTCCAAGATAGAAGCGAGATGCGCACGACCGGCTCTTCTCTCCTCTGCTTCGAGTGCCAAGCGCTGTTTCTCCCGGATATGCTATAAAAATAACCATATGCGTAAACATTTTCACTGTCACAAAAGAAAGTCGAAAACGCACATAAACAGCTTTCTTCCACTCAGCGATAACCAACTTCATCGTACTCTTCGCCAAATTCCTCAACCGTCGCTCCTCTGCATCCTTCGCCTTTGTCTTCTTCGACTCCTTCGCCCCGAAATGTGCCTGCACCTTCGCTGCCACCTGCGCTGCGATGACCCTGCCCAAAGGCTTCTTCGGCCTTGCCTTCGCCTTCGCAACGGCTGCTTGCACTACCTCATCCCAGAGATCTCGCGTCGTGCGTTTTGGCGGGACATACGGCACATCAGAAGGGATTGTCCCAAAAAGAGCATCGGTGCCAGGAATAAATCGCCCGTCGTCGTGGAAGCGTTGAATGCGCTCACGAATCACTGCTTCGGCCTTCGCCTCCTTTGCAAGCTTTTCGGGATCGGCATCTGGTTGGTTATCGTCAAGAGAAATATAAGAATTGAGAAATTTTGAGAGAGAATTGTTGAATTTGGCGGGTGGGGGTCGTTGTCGTGGATTAGTAAGTGTGGGTGGTGGACGTCTGACTATCAGTTTGATACGTTTGATACTGAGTTTTGGTGGAGAGGCGACTGGTGGAGGCTCTGGGACTGGTGCGGTAGGTTGTGTAGAGGGTATCTCTGGAAAGGATGGACGAATCTAAAAATACTGACATGAGCGTCAAAAAATCGTTCGGCAAATTTCACACCCACCTTGAGTTTTACAGTCGATTTTGGGGGTGCCTCCGGCTGTGGGGGCTCCTTTAAGCGTCCGCTTCGTCTCGTTAGGCCAGAGGATATAGGTTCAGTGGCTGTTGTTTTAACTGGTGGCTTTAACGTTGGCGGTTTTGGCGATGGCGCTGCCTTTGTTATTGCTGATTCTACAGGTTCAGGCTCTGCAGGTTCGGGTTCTGCAGGTTCGGGTTCTGCAGGTTCGGGTTCAGGTTCTGTAGGCTCAGGTTCTGCAGGCTCAGGTTCTGCAGACTCCGTTGCTGGTGGCGGTAGCTCTTGATGCCGCTCTGGCGGAGAGAGCGGGGCCGCCGATTGAGGGTCCAGAATGGTTTCGGGACATTCAAGAGCTACATTAGTTGTGGCATTAGGACCCAGTTTCTCTGTCAGCTCCAAAGTCTCAATGGGAACAGGCGCTGGTCTTTTCTTCAAATTAGGCGTGCGTGGACCTGGAATTGATTTTATCTTCTTTTGCGTTATCCGGCGCATGGATATCGATTCACTCGCGACGATTTCAGGAGCTAGAGGTACTGGAGGAGGTAGTACACTTTGGGCTAACACTCGCGGGGTTAGGGGGGACGGAACCTGCGATTGTCGCTCAGGCTTTCTGCGCACAACGATCACCGCTTCCGATTCTTCGACTGCCGGTGTTGATATCGATTGAACATCCGTGAGAGTTTGTTCTGCGACAGCGGTTGCGGTAGGTGCAGGAGGTTCCGCCTCAGGAATGACTTCCTTCTGTTTGCCTTTGCCTCTGTAGCTTCGAGCCGCGCTGATGAGGATGTTTTCGATGTCAGGTCTGTCGGCGTTTTTGATTTTGGGTTTCCGTTTCGGAGCAGTTGAGGGTATGGGAGCAGATATCGCAGTAGTTTTGAGGATTTGGCGGCGTTCATTAGTTCTTCCACGGGTTTGGCGGGATGGACCTGCAATTGGCGCGGCATTGTCGACAAGGTCGTATTTTGCCTTGTACTGATAGTTTCGTATAATTATTAGGATACTGTTACATAGGAAAATCAAGTAACATACCTCCCTAAAGACGACGGTTCTATCTTCTTTCGCAACCTGTGATACCAAAATCGGTTTATGAACTAAATGCATTCATGAAGTTTCCGTACCTTGGGGTCGTACAGCAGCATATTCTTGAAGTTCTCCATATGAAACAGCTCCCTGACCTAGATGACATGCAAGGACCGTTAAGCATGGAAGAAACTGCACTAGCAAAACAACGCACCTTGTCATCATGCCTGTCGACGATAGCATCCAACACCCCCTGCTTCTCAGCAAGCAATGCGACACGCGCAGCTTCCACCATCGCTAGAGTCACCTCCGCAGGATCCACCTCCTTCTCAACCTCCGCCGCTGTGGCAGACCCCACCCTCGTGGCCGCACGCGTCCCATTTCCATTCCTCCTCGCGGTCGTCTCACGCCCGCCCACCCCCTGCCCTCTGGCGGTCTCAGACGCGGAATCGTCCATGCCATTCAAAGACATCCTATCAAAGCCCAATACGACTGATTATGGACGAAGGCGACCACACCCAGCGCACATAGAGGCCTGTTTCTGTCCCGTGGGTATGCGGGAGAGTCGACGTGGCTCGATCTTGCGAGATTCTGGACAGTTCGGGACGATTCTTGGATAAAACGAAAGCCAGTGGGAGAATAAAGCAGATGGCAAGGGTGTGCGTCGCTAGTTATGGCGGACGCGCTGGGAGTTGAAGAGAAACCTTCGTTTCGTACAGCATTATTTTTTGGCTCCTGATACGCTTTGTTTGGTTTCGCCAAACACTTGTCCAGGTTGTTGAACATCAAACCACAGGCGCTTAAGAGGCGCTCAAAAAAGGTATCTTGCTCAGTAATGAATCTTATACAATAGCATTACACAGAACTCTGGTAAGAAATCCAACTCTGGCTGCTCAAGATACGAGTTCGGCTTTTAAACATCCAACAAGCCAAAACTCCAAGAAAGAGTCAATGCGATGGCCCAGTGTGCGTGCAGTTAATAGATAAATACCATATCACTCAATACAACGTCGTCGGGTCAATTAAAACACAAAGCCTAGTACCGCTTCCCTCCATAATCCCCAAATCCGCCTCCAACACCCGCACTGCGCATGCCATATGCACCGCCGCCGCCGCCCATGCCTCCACCCATGCCTCCACCAAAGCCACCATACCGCTGCCGCCGTTGGTACTCTTTCCACCCATAGTAGCCTCCTGCAACGACACCGCCAAGGAGGATGAGTTTGAAGAGGAAGCCGAGCCAGGTACCTGATCCAGGCGTGGCGTCGGGGTGCGCAGAGGCGAAGATGGAGGTCTTCTTGTGCTTATTAGGAGCGCTTTCGGGCGGAGAGAGGATAGCCGAATAGGAGTTTATAGCGATGATGCTGTATTAAGGTGATAAGTGTACGATTACGACTAGTGAGAACGCAGACATACTCGTGTGCATCGGAGACGTCGCCTGTCATTGCGGAGAACCCAATGAATGGGTTAGTGGGTAGTTGCACCTTCTCTACGCGGAAGCAGTCTGTCCAGTCATCCCATGCTTTATACTGAATCTTGACCTATGAAAACAGAATTAGAAACAATATTTTGTAGTACAACAGAACTACGAAGCCTACATCGAGGAAAGCGTCTTTTACGAAGGTCACTTTGAGCTTCGTTGCAACATTTGTTCGTCGGAAATTGGCCTACAAAAATGGGTGAGTAATTTCATCACCCCATACAGTAGACCACATACCGAACATGAACCAATTTCCTGACCATCTCCGTCACGAGCGAAGTCGTACTTCTTCTGTCCGTCACCGAGGATACCAACGATGCGAGGGAAGGAATATGTATGCTTCTCATTCGCATATGTGTCAAGGAAAATACCGAGTCCAGTGAATTGGTCTGCGAGATAGACAAAACGTTAGATACGATTCACTGCCAGCAGGCTAGTCGTATGCGCACCTTTGCTTCCGAACACCGGTCCTTCCACAGCTCGGTCTTTCGTGAGCCACATCGCGAGACCGTCTCCATATAGGTGTGACGGATCTCCAGATATTTTGAATTCGACTTCGATGACGAAGTTGAAGGCGGTGAGTGCGAGACGGGACCATAGCCATCCCTAGAAATGATGCTCAGGGGAAAGAGTAGGCAGACTTGCTTCAATAATATACACACCATTTGTGATGGTCGGTTCCTCGTCAGTCGGATATACTTGTTCGTGTTCTGTGCATGTCGTTGAGTATTTCTCGATACGAAAGCGGAATTTAAAAGCGACATACAACGTATGCATCAGCACCAAAGTCCCACCATCTTATAGCCATCATCTCCTTCAGCACTCAGCAAAGTATAACGGAGGTAATTACACACCTATTCTGCAGGTCTTGGTCAATATACGGTGCATATATTGAATGCGTACGAAGTTGCAACGTCTAATATCACCGTCAGCTCTCCTCCTTCAAGCTTTCCCAAAAACAGCGTAACGCACTCTGTCAATAGTATTATTCCCCAGCCGTGTCTTGTCATCCGCCGCCGCCAGGGCAGTCCCCACGAATAGGCTCGAAAACGAAAGCAGACTCAGCGCGACCGAGGCTATGCTCGAGCACCGCAAAAACATCGTGAAAGAGGTCGCTGTTGGCCGTTCAATCGTCGTTGGTGCGCTGTATGAAGTGCGCCCTTCGCTTTTCGTGCCGCTTGGTGCGAAATGGACAGAGTATAAGCTCTGTGGATAGTGGTTTGACGCAATGAATGGCACCTCACATCAGGCAACTGCCACGAATCTGGTCACGTGACCCTGGTGTAGTCGATCTCGAAGTCAGTCCTGTTGCTTTGGTTCTTTCCTTCATACAACCACCATATTGATCTAGCTAAATCTTCTTTGCGATTCCGTATTTTGCAGCCGACTCAGAACCAAGTTTTCAGTTAGGAAATCAATAGCAGATGGGTTTGGCTACGATCATGTCGAATCGTCGATGACAATGACAACTCCTCATGGTCGTCAGCATCGCAGTCGTTTGTTGAGATTCTACCTGGAGAATAATTTGTATGTACAAAATATCTTTCTTGAAATTGTATGTTTATGATCTATTACGCCTTTGTTATGGTTTCTTCTGTCTGCAGAGAGACAAGGCTCGCAATGACGTTTTCGACCGCGAAGAATTTGAAATGCCCACTCCCATATTCCAGTACCAGTTTCTTCTTCAAAATAGCGTCAGTGGAGTCTAGACCCATCACTACACAGCATGTGCGCCACGACAGCGGTATGAATCGGAAGGGGAAAGGAAACCTTCAAAATCTTCGTGCAGCATGCTTCAAGTCTTGAACTAAGATTAGACAACATCAACTCCATATCTGATGAGATAACGACCCTCTTCTCCACCAACCACTACCACCATGAACCTCGATCTCCACGCACACAAGCCCGCACACCTCATCGTTCCCCAGCGCATTGCGCTGCGAGGCCACACCCTTCTGACATCGCCGCGCTTCAACAAAGGCACAGCGTTTCCTGTTTCAGAACGAAACTCCTTGGGACTGGCAGGACGGCTGCCGTCCAAAGTCAACACACTCGATGAGCAGTGCGAAAGGGCGTATGGACAATTGAAACAGCGCGATTTGCCGATCCGGAAGAACACTTTCATGCAAAGTCTAAAGGATCAGAACTGGACGTTGTATTATGCATTGCTGGCGAGGCACTTGCGGGAGCTCATTCCTATTATCTACACCCCAACTGAGGTGAGTATTCAAACGCTCAACGATGTATGTATTGCGCCGCCAACGATTTTACTCTATAGGCAGAAGCTATCGAATCATATTCACATCTCTTCAGAAGGAGCGAGGGTATGTTCCTGACATTCCCGCACCAGGACGCGATGGAGGAGGTTTTCCTCGAACAAACGCGAGGGCGAGACTTGGATTTAATTGTCGTCACCGATGCGGAAGCAATTTTGGGCATTGGGGACCAAGGCGTCGGGGTATGTCTTGCATTAGACTCTTTCGATGACATCATCACCTTACTGTCCCACAGGGAATTTGTGTACGCGTCCGCTTCTGCACATGCATCGAGAATCTCATATTTTCACTCCTTCATGACAGATCTCCGCAGCCAAGTCTGCGATTTACACGTATGTATTTGTTCTTCCAAAATTAGCCGGAGAATTAGTCTCAACACCCCTCACAGCCTCATCGGTGGTTTGGATCCTTCGAGGTCCCTCTCAGTTACGCTCGATGTTGGAACGAATAACAAGGATCTCCTGGATGATCCTCTCTATGTTGTAAGTATCGGTGCAGGTTTATCCCAAAGGGTGTTTACTTAACCATTTGTCGTGTTTAGGGATGGCGGGAGAAACGCGTCAGAGGTGAAGCATACGACAAGTTTGTAGACAAGTAAGTCTTGCCATTTGTACAACTCTGCCATATTCTAATCCTCGTATGACGCAGATTCGTCCAACTTGTCCGGAAATATTTCCCGCATTGCCTGCTCCATTTCGAAGACTTTGGCGTCACAAATGCCCATAAGCTCTTGGACCGCTACCGCGACACCCATGCCGTGTTCAATGATGATATGTACGCCCCAAACCCGCTTGATGACTATATCTAATGTTTCGCACCAGTCAAGGAACCGGCGCCGTAACGCTTGCCTGTGTCATGTCTGCCATCCGGATATCCAGCCGCAGACGCGCAGAAGCCTTAGATGGAAACAATCCCAACCCGAGTTGCATACGCAATCGCCTCGCTGATCAGCGATACATCATCTTTGGCGCAGGTTCCGCAGGCATGGGTGTCGCCGTGCAGCTGCGCGATGCCATCATGTCTGAGGACGGCATCGAAGGTATTGCAGCCAACCGTAAGTTTTGGCTCATCGACCGCGAGGGCCTCCTATACGAGGATGGCAACGACGACGATGAATTCCATGAAGACGGACTCCGGCACGGGTTTTATAGGCCCGCTGAAGAGGGTTGGGGTGAGGATGGCGCTGAGAGCACTCCAGCTGGAGCGTCAGGGAAGAAGAAGAAACATGTCTCGCTTCTGGAGGTAGTCAAGCGTGTACGGCCGACGGTGTTGATTGGATGTTCTACTGCTCCTGGGACTTTTACTAAGGAGGTTGTGGAGGCCGTTGTAGAAGGACTTCAAGACGGCGAGCATCCTATTATTCTCCCTCTTTCGAACCCTAGTCGGCTGGTCGAGGCTACGCCGGAGGATCTTATTAAATGGACAAATGGGCGTGCTTTGATTGCTACCGGCAGCCCGTTCCCCAATGTGAAGTGGACCGTTAAAGACAAAGAAATAGATTTCTTGTGAGTTGGCAGTGCTGTCATCTGCCCCTTTTTCGTCGTTTGTATCCTCATTAGTATTGTCCTTTCCTTTCAGGATCGGAGAATGCAATAACGCGCTCATCTACCCAGGCCTCGGCTTCGGCGCCATCATCGCCCAATCCCGCTGCGTCACTGACACCATGCTCATCGCCGGCGCGCGGCGTCTTGCCTCTCTCTCCCCTGCTCTGAACGACACTGATGGCGAATACACTGGGGCCTCGCTCTTGCCTGATTTCGTGGATTCGCCGAACGTCAACTTTGAAGTGGCAGTCGCTGTCGCAGAGCAGGCAATCAAAGAAGGTAGCGCTGGGGAGAGATGGTTGAAAGGAGAGCCGGGATGGACTTTGGCGGATGTTCGGGACAAGGTGGCTGAGAAGGTGTGGGTGCCCGTTTATACGGACTATATTTATGATGAGCAGGGTTTGCAAGACCTCTGAGCTTATTTGCTAGTTCCCATATCTAATCAGCATGTTAATACTTTTATAAGAATTCAGAAAAATAATTGTATATTGCGCGAAAGAAGGTAGACACAGCCTACAGGCAAGTACTTGAGAATAGAAAGATCGTAAAAATCATAACAAGAGACAAGTGGTTGGTATAAGGTATTTACACACTTATACAGCACATTTAGCAACGCTATCGTGTCGACGCTTCAACCTTGAGAGTGTCACTTGGTTACAGGATACTCAAGCACCTACTGACCTTTCGGTCGATACTGCAATGGATGGTTAGAAGTGCCCAGCTTCGACCTCTTCGTTGGTGTCTCAGGCATCCCCGTTAGCGGCGTGCGGGGTTGGGAGCGGGATGTAGATTTTTCCTGAGTGGGGGAGGGTTCCCAAGTGCGATTTGCTGGTTCATTCTGGGGGTCATCCGTAGGATTCAGAACACCCTGGCTCTTAACTTTCTCAAGATCTTGCTGTCGTAAATGAAGTTCTTTCTGCCCCGCTGCACTCAGATTTTGTGCAGGATTCATCGCTCGAAGTGCATTGTCGAAGAGCATGAGGACTCTGTCGTGGATTGAATGATATTCATATCCATGAAATTCATGAGCAAGACGTAGAAGACTGAACCACTCCAATACAAGTGGCTTCAGGGGCTCGAAGTAAGGATGGAAGTTGGCGATGACGTGTCGTTCAAAAAGGAAGCTGAGCATAGGCATTGTAAAGGCTCGTTTCTTTTCGTCCGCCATAATGTCCACGTTGTCAAATAAACAAGATACGACATTCCGAAGTTGCTTGACACGTTCATCGATATCAGAGACAGCGGCAGCAACCTTGTTGTTTGTCGTCGTTTTGGGCAATATGCAAAACTCCTCTCGTCGCTGTCCGCCTGGTCCTGCGCGAGTTAAACACATGTGAACAAGTACCCAGAAAAATGACTCTACGTCATGTATGCCATCGTGATACACAAGAGAAGAGTCTGTATCCTCGCGGGCTTTCGGGAAGTAGGGTGAGCCTGGTTTCATAATCTCATAACTTGTAAAAGGCGGAGTCCCCTGTTATTTGTTAATATCCATACTTCGGCATCAAATAATGGGATTTAGCACGCACAGTCATTGATCCTTGTTTCGGGCCTCCTGATTCAAAACTATGCAACAAAGTCATCTGCGGGAGCATTCAGAAATAGAGGACAGACAATTATTGATTGCAACATACCTCAGTCCAACGGAGATTTGCAGCAGAACAAACACCATCGTCAGGGAGATGACCAAACCTGGCCAGGTGTACCACTGCTTCTTTGATGTAGTCCATCGTTCTTGAGTACGTCAAAGGGTATAAGCTGCTCGAATATAAAATGACATCATCTTTGATGCGAAGGTTTGCGACATTCTTCAGCGCAATGTGGTCAACTCCAGCCACCTTGAATCCCTGTGCGGCATCGTCCATTCTGTGTAAAGCACGCTTAGCGTCTTTAGCAATGCTTTTTGGATTAATATCTTCAAGAACCTCGTCTGTTTCCAGCGGCTGACGCGCGTTAGGAATAGCGATGGCTGGGTTGTTTTGACTGCCGACCTTGGCACGGTCCAGATCTATGAGGCAACCTCCGTACGAGATGGTGTCGGGAGCTTCAGGATTAGATTTCTGTGCAATGATGATATTCCCAGAGCTGATATCGCGATGAAGAACGCCGTTCATATAAAGATGTTTGTGACCTATATCATTCCAAAGTCAGCCAGTGCTAACGAGAGCGTGAATGATGTCCACTCACCTGCGATCGCATCACGAAGTACTTGGAGTAGCTCTTTCAGGCTGCTGAAGTGTTTGAGCGGCCAACCGTACGTCGCCATTACATTTCTGGTCCGAACGCGAGGAGTAGGCAACTCAGTGGCGCCCTTCTCAGACAGTTCGATTCCTTTCTCCGTCGTCATAATATATAGGTAAGGCTCATGGTTTTCGTCCCTTACACGCTTTTCACCGACTATTGGACTGGGTGGAGGGATTGGCAGTAAACCTCGTCTTATCAATGTGGCTGTATCGTCCTTCTTTCCTTCGATCTCTGCCTCTTCACAAAGACATATTTTCCCGATGTTATCGCTCGACGCGGCTCGCCCATGTACATAGAAATGAATTTCGTTCTGGATTGACGTCGGTCTCCAAGTTTGTTTCAGAACGTAAACCTTACAATGTGATCAGTTAGGCTTGAGAAACGGAAGAATGTGGTGCAGATACCTCGGAGTTTTCAAACACTTTAACGGAACCGTCTGAAGATGAGGTGCATGGGATAACTGCCCAAGCAAGTGTCCCTCTACCTCGCATGATTTCTGCACGGTAAATGCTCAGTGTCTTCGTAGTTAGATATTCCTTCCCATCATTCATCTTGATGAGCCACCGCATGTCGTAACGAGCTTTGGGATACGCCAGAGTTTTGAACCTATATGATGGTATGGCGACCTTCTTGTTTTGGTCATATAACTTCATGGTAGGATCGAAGCCTAGCTTATCAGCGGTGAGAACTGCAAACGCGGAGATGAGGCGGATGAACAAGTCGGGATCCTGTGGAAGTCAATCGTTAAGATGTCATGATTCATTGTATTTGTTAGAGTCTTTGGTACCTGGTGAATATCTATAGCTCGCTCTGTCACCAAAACGCCAGACCGGTCGTGAATCAATACTATGACATGAGAAGGGCTCATGGTAAAGCCAAAGACAAATCTTCGGTCCATTTGTTCGCGAAGGACTCGACGAAGATACCCGATAATTTGCTTTATAAGTGCCACCCAATCTGCTTTTTTTTCTGCGTTGGAACGCTTCATCTCAACAACAGCGAGAACTTGCAACCACCAGACTGGATACTATAATATAATTAAGCATCAAACATTATGATAAGAAAGGGGAAAAGTATTACCTTGGACTGTTCAGCTTTTTCGAGCTCCTCGATGTGATGTTTCAAAGGGTCCAACGCAAGGAAGGCATCCGGACGTATATGCGCGCCATCTTCTTCTAGAGATACAGGTGTCTTGGAATGGCAATCCACCCACGCGCTGCGACTGAAGTATTTTAAATCTTCTTCGGGACGGTTTGCTGTAGAGAGCGCGACGTCGTGAATAGCATTCGCGACTTTGATGAATGCCTCGTAAACGGCGTCCTCCTTCGGATTGTCCTTTGACTCGGGAAAAGCTACCCATCGCGAGTTCGAGTAGGTTCCTCTGTACTCCATGACTTCGCGAACCGCTTTGATAATACTGACGGGGACCGGTAGCAACCGCGTCATAAACTCCTCGGTGTCTGCAACG
Organism: Pholiota conissans; assembly: GCA_015484465.1. Classification (NCBI taxonomy): domain Eukaryota; kingdom Fungi; phylum Basidiomycota; class Agaricomycetes; order Agaricales; family Strophariaceae; genus Pholiota; species Pholiota conissans. The sequence goes on from MU155214.1 coordinate 23,826, forward strand.
CGGCAGTGTTTGTCATAGTCTTGATCCACAGCTCTTGATACTTCTTGAGCAGTTTCTTGTTCCATGAAGGGGCTCCGGCCTGCACTCTGGTTGCGAAGAGGAGGGTCCGCAGAAGGGGGGCTGTCGAAGTGTTCCATATTGTAAGGACAAATTGTAAAGGGTAGACGATGAATTTTAAAGCAACGCTCACAGTTTTTATCGATTTTCTTATCGATTGTCGCGCTTCTGGTCAGACGGGCAGCCACGCGAAATGGAGAACAATGGAATCTTGAAGTACTGGTACCGAAAGCTATCCCGGTCCGCGCAATGCATTTTCAACAAGCGACATATGTCATTCACACGCCCTAACTGAGTAATTATCACCTTTGCCAACAACCTACCTCAGTGCATCTCAGATCCTTCATAATGCAAACCCCATTGCCATTCACCCTCATCCTCTATGTTTGGTTGAATAACAAAGGATGACCGATGATCCTCTTGAACAACAAACAAATCACAACCGTTTGCGTAAAGGCCGACAATCCGCCGCACGAGCCCTAACCTAGAGTTCCAAACTTTCTCTGCCCTTCCAAGGTCCACAGCTTGTTCTTTGCCAGTCTTCGCCTGAAGTTGAATACATTTCCAATTCACCTCTGTTTCAGTCACCTCACTTCTAGAGAAACCCCATCTATCTTATTTTACCCTAATTGTCATGGTTGGGAACGGCCAGCTTTGACCTCTTCATCGGTGGCTTGACAGGTGATCCCCTTAACAGTGTGCGAGATTGGGACTGGAATGTAGACACATTCCGAGTGACGCAGAATTCCCAAGGGCGTTTCGCTAGTTCCTCCTGGGTTTTATCCACTAAAACACCCTGGCTCTTAACTTTCGCAAGGTCTTGCTGCGGTAAACGAAGTTCGTTTTGCCCGTCCCCATCCAGACTTTGCGTAGCAGGATTTATCGCTTGAAGTGCATTATCGACGAGCACGAGAACACTGTCGTGGATTGAATAATATTCATACCCATGAAATTCATGGGCGAGACGTAGAAGGCTGAACCACTCTGCTACAAGTGGCTTAAGAGGCTCGACGAAAGGTTGGCGATGACATGTTGTTCAAACAGGTTGGTTATGAGCGTCGTAAATGCTCGATGCTTTTCCTCCGCCATAATTTTCATGTTGTCATATATAAACAGGATACAATGTTCCGAAGCCGCCTGACAGGCGAGTTCTGCTTCGGAATCTCATAACTTATGAAAGGCGGAGTACCCTGTTAATTTGTGCATAAATATCCGCAATTCCGCGCCAAACTATGAATTTGGCACCCATAGTTATTGACACTTCTTTCGCTTCTTTCGATTCGAAGTTACGCGATACAGATATTATTTCGAAGTCAGGCAAGACTAATGAGAACATAGATGATTTCCACGTACTCGCGATGGCATTTCGAAGGACATAAAGCAACTCTTTGAGACTGTTGAAATGATGGAGTGGCCATCCGTAAGTCGATATGAGGGATAGGCTTTTCGGTAGAGACATCGAGTTCAACGATTCCAATTTCTTTCTTCCTTATTTCGCCGGGAGAAACAGGCTTCAGACTCTGCATTACCAGCGCCGCTGTATCGTCCTTCTCTCCCTGTATCTCCACCTCTTCACAAAGACATATTTTGGCAATATTGTAAAAGTGACCTTCACTCGCAAGTTGATTTGGTCTCCACGTCTGTTTCAATATGAACACCTTACAATAAACAAAATTTCAGTAGAACGGAGAAAGCAGAACATAATACACATACCTGGTCTTTTTCTGACGCTTTCACAGACCCATCGGAAAACGAGCAGCACGAAATGACCGCCCGTGTAAGTGTCCCTCTACCATGCACGACATCCGCGCGAGAAATGCTGTCTTGGTAGTCAAGTACACCATTCCATCATTCGTCTTGATGAGCCAACGAATATCATAGTAAGTTCTAAAATTCCCCAGACTGTCAAATCTATAGGACGGTAAGGCGACCTTAGTTTTCTTCTTATGGCTTCATGGTAGGATTAAATCCCAGCTTATCAGCAGTGAGGACTGCAAACGCAGAAATGAGACGGATGAAGAAGTCAGGATCCTGTAACGAATCAGTTGATTAAGTCTTACATTTGTGAGAAGATTCTGTACAGGTACCTCGTAAATACCCAAGGACCGCTCTGTTACCAATACGCCCGAGCGATCGTGAATCAACACCACGATATGCGATTGTTGAACGATAAATCCCAAGATAAATCTTCGATCCAGTTGTTCGGAAAGGCTTCGAAGAAGAAACCCGATTACTTGCTTGGTGGGGGCGGTCCCATCCCTCGCTTTGAAGGACTTCACTCCCACAACAGCGATTACTTGCAACGGTGAGACCGACAGCTAAACAAAATTCAATTTCAGGATCATATAGTATTGTGACAAAAGTAAGTACCACTACCTCAGGTTTGCTGGCATCAAGTTCCCAGGTTTGACGAACCAACGGGTCTAACACGAGGGAGGCATCCGGATATTTGCCATTTCTTTCTTCAGACAGAGATACCTTAGCCTGATTATCAATCCACATGCAGTGTCGAAGGTATCTCAAATCTTCTTCGGGATAATTCGTTGTAGAGAGGGCGGCATTATGAATAGCATTCGCGACTGTGATAAACGCCTTGTAAACGGCCTCCTCCATCGGGTTGTCGTCGACCTCGGGAAAAGCCACCCACCGCGAATTCGCGTAGACACCTTTGGTCTCCATTTCCTTCCTAACACTTCGGATGACATTGTTTGGGACCGGCAGCAACTTCGTCATGAATTCGTTGGAATCTGCGACGCCGCAATCCCGGACATAGTCTTGATTGAGAAGGCTTGTGACGCTCGACCATGAATCTTGGAACATTAGGAAAGCACGCTAGCTGCAAATGCCTTGAAAGTTGGTTGAACTTTGGGATTGGCATATCCGTGTAAGATTGTGAAGGGATATGATATTCCGCACTCACCAATTTCTTTGTCGTGCTTTACTCAGGACACTTCAACCTGAGAAAGAACACAAAACAACAGTCACTCGAACAGCTGTCCACAGCGACCGTGGTAGAATAAATTGACCAGGGATACATAGGCGGACGAAAATTAGACGACTCGGAGATAAAAGATCCACGCCTTCTGAAATAATATTCTGAGTTTGAACATTCTAATGATCGATCACGATGCTTCGCGGCCGCCTCGTCCTTTGCTCGTCCTACAGTACTCCTACTTGACTTACATTCAGTGACTGACACCGTCCGTTTCTTCTTCCCACCTGTAGCCTTCAGAAGGATGATTCAACCATGTATTGGAGGATGCAGATGCACAGCTGACTGAATTTTTGACATATATATAGGATTTCAAGGATTTGGAAAATTTTCAACCAAGGCTTTTCCCAAGCTTCCCTTCAACTTTCGTTCGTACCGTTGTTTCCATTCTAGAGAAACATGATGCCGCCAGGGATGGGTAACGACTGCTTCAGAAATTCGACCTAGTTTTTTGAGGTTGATGTCTTCATAAGAAAAGAATCTTTTTGGTCCAATCTAGATATCTTCAGCGCGACTTGCACTTTCCGTCCATCGTTAGTACTCTATCTCTGACTCTAGATCCTCTGTATGATGATTCGGAATACCTCCTTTGATCTTCGCAGTTTGTTTGCGATCTCCTGTTTCAGCGATGGTATGTGAATAGCAATGGTGAGTCAGCTCTATCCTTTGGATCCCCACTTTTTCCTACCATGACAAGCAAGCAATTTATACCCATTCATTCTTCTGTCTTTAAATTGCATTCACTGAGAAGTACTAGAGCAAAATACCTCCTGGTTAATTTTGACGGAATTTTGGTGTTATGGTTGATCTTTTGACCTGAATTTATTTGCTCTGCCTGCCTGAGTCACCATGCTCACCACCAACATTCTAGACAACACTGTGTTCCCAGTCTAATGTCTGGGATAAATTAGCACACCAATGGAAATTTCAACGCATCTTTACCTTCCTGGGGCAGTTTTAATTTGGGTATCTCCAAATGGAATTTCCCCGATGAAGCACGGATGATTCAGAAACAACCGTCAACATTGGACAACCTGCCGTTTCCTCTACTGTCCATCTTTCAATTCTGCACATGCGTGAAGCCTTGCTCAACGTGCCGATCAAGCATTCAAACCACTTACTGGCAGGGCCACGATAGAGTATCGCCGAGCTCGATAGAACAGAACACCTCCAAGCCGACGGGGTATTATCTATTCCGAGAGTCGTTCCGCATTGACAAGCACTGCCTTGTCGCTTGGGCTGGTCAAAGGTATGTAAAGATATACACGTTTTTGGACGCCCTGCTGACCGCGTGTATCTGATATATCTGTCATTCGGATGCCATGGCCATGCATTGCAACTATATACATAAGCGCACGACCTGTCCACTCTGCTGTGGCCATCTGACATCCTGCTCACACGCAGAGCTCGATTATCACGACGATATAAGGAACGCGGCAAATTCGACTCAGCAGCTTTTGTACTCTCAAGAGTCAAGACTTACGAGGTAAGTAATTGCATGCATGCTTGAACTTCGAAGACGTCACCAACCCACGACTTTTCGCCGTTCGTGAAGGTGGTGGCATTAGAACTGGAAGTCTGGACTTTTGTTTCGTCAATCCTCAGTGACTGTAAGCAACATTTACAATGGGCGAGGACAACCAGAAGGCGACGGCCATGTATGTCTCTCTGTCTCCTTTCGAAGCCATCCGCGTACTCACTATGCACTTCAGGAAACTTGAGTTTGAAGAACGAAAGAGGATATCATTTCACAGTACGAAAATTATCTCTGACTCTATCCTGACTAAACTTATGAGCCCACAGTCGCGGGCGTCAGTGGCCTTCCGCGATCAGGATGGCAACCTGTTGCATCGACCTTCGTGCATCTGGAAAGCCTTGAAACCAGCGAATCTTTTACGACGGAATATAAGAAGAACGAGTCTTCAATCGTTTGGGGCGAGAATTTACCTATGTGAGTCATACATAATTTCTTCTAGTATGCGGTTGACAACATATACTCAGCGTCGACCTGAAGGATTCATCGAAAGTGCGCTTCGAGGTACGAAGCCACATGTTTTGGAACAAAACTGTGCTCGCAAAATCAGAGACGTATACTATCAACGAGCTGATAAAGATGCAAAAAGAGGCTGGTGAGGAGCGCGATGCATGTAGGTCGTCCCATTCTCGTATGAACACCCGGAACTAAATTTATTCCACAGATGTCGAGTTGATCATCAAACCAACAACGCCCATTTACAGCCCAGTAAAGTCACCGACGTCACCGACCTCTCCAAAACATCGCAGAGCATTCTCCTCGCCGATCGGGATAAAAATGCCCTCCTCCCCACCCCGCTTTCGAGCGTCTCTCAGTCCCTCCAAGTCTGCGACGTTTCCTGAATTCAATATCACCACGCTGAGCCTGAGCATCCGCGAGACGGCGGCGAAGGACCGCAATCACACGCTCACTGCTGCGGATTTCCAACGTTTCGTGGAACGCTGCCAAGCAGAAGCACTCGTGGAGTTACGCGAGATCGCGGACAAGGTGGCTGGTCTGAGGAGAGTTTATCAGGGAGATGTGTCTATGGTGAGCTGCTTTCGCCTGCAATCCACCACGACATTCAATTTTAACGGCTCTCGTACTTGGTAGTTTGTATCTTTACTTGACATCATGATGGGCGTAGTAGAAGGTGTACGCAAGGTAAGTGCGATTAAAGATAATATTTTTGACATCTTTACCTTATCACTTTGACAGGCCATTGCCAATCCTGGGATCCGAAACATAAATAAAAATACTGTAGCATGTATTCGAGCGCTGAATGGCGCTCTGGGACCCTATCAGAACATGTCAGCGCGGCAGCTTGAGAAGACACGCGAAGGAGCGGCTACTCTCATGCAGGAGATGCTTTGCGGCGCAGTTAGGGCGCTGGAATCTGTTGAGACATTCTTGGGGATGGAAAATGGTCAGTGTGAAGGGTTCATTCTGAATCTCCGCCGAACGCGATGAGCTGACCGAGGAATTCTCTCGCTTTTCTTATTCATACTGACAGCGTATGAACGAGACAAATTCGAATTCAAAATTACTGGCTGGCTTCGGTACTTTGAAGAATGCGAACGATTCATTCTTGGTATTGATCCAACCAAGCCAGACCCAATTATCAACAAGAAATTGAGAAGAGTACGATGTCCGGCTCTTATGAGTACGTACTATCATTTTGAGACGTTCGTCTAATGAAATTAACAATGCCCATAAACAGTTCCCCATCCTGACTTACCAAAGCTCAACACGTTGTCTATGACACTTCCCAAAGTCTACGCCACAGAGTCGCAGAATCATTCAACGCTAATGCGACTGATAGCAGAGTGGACCTTCTCTCCCTCGTTCCGCCATTCAAATTTCCCTCTCTCCGAGGGTCATTTCTTCAAACCCAGGACAAATAATCTCATGTGTATCTCCGGCGCCGCAGGGAGCGGCAAGACGCAACTTGCGGCGCGCGTCGCACACTGGCTTTCCGAGATGGGGTGTCTGGGGGGGTATTTTACGTTTGACCAGCCCGCGACTAGCCCAACTTCCCCCTCAAGCTTGAGCTCTGGCTCTAGCTCTAGCTCAAGTTTCAGCTCGCTCCTTGACGCCCTCCCCCTCACACTCATTCATCAAGCAGCAACCGTCGAGCCTGGCCTCGCACCGTTTATCTCGGACACGTTCACAAAGAACACCGGCGCTGCACAGCAGCCTCTCGAGCAGCGCTTCGAAACGCTATTCGTGCTCCCCACGCAGGCGTTCGTCGCAAACCGCCTGCCCACGGGTGGCGCATGGAACCCGCTCCCGCCACTGGTATTCATCATCGACGGCCTCTCCGAATCGGTGGCCCACCCGCCAGGCGCAGTCGACGCCTTCGCTGCGTGGGTCGCAGGGAGGGGCGTGCGCTGGCTGCCGCCGCATGTCAGATTCCTCATTCTAACGCGCCCGGAGGTGGGTCTGGAAGGGATGCTCCGAGAGCGCGGTGCGGCGTGCGTATACGAGGAGATGGATGTGGAGACCCCTTTGACTTCGCACTCTGACTCTGAGGCGGAGAGAGTCGACCGTGGGGTGACGGCTGCATTGGAGAGCGGGGTTCCGAGTCCTAGTTTCAAAGGTGGGCACTAAATTTATCTTTGTGTCTTTGATCGTTGCAGATGCTGATGGTGTGCAGTCCTGATAGAATCTTTCTAACTTAATTTATGGTCCGCACTCGTCGTTATAGACTATTTATTGAACCCCCCTCCCTCTCTTTTTTTGATGAGTTTGAGCGCTTATGATCAGCGCTGGTTTCCGCGTGCGCATCCATGTAACCTTCTTATGTATGATATTTGTATAAATACCTGCAGGAGCATACTTATCCAGCTGCCTCCTTCGAGCGTGTTGAAACATTGTACTATGTACTTTACCCTGGTCAGATTCTGATCATGTACGAGTTATGTAGCATTACGAAAAGCAAACCTGTAAAATAGAGTATAACCATTCAGTTCTGCTTGCACTAATAATTTCTGCGGAGGATCAATTATTCAAAACTTCACCTCGAGTGAATCATGATTTACATTTACAAAGGACTATGTAGTTGGTAAGTTTCCGCGGTAAATCATAAGGTTCCAATATGAAGACGCCGTAGTGTAAGATAAGGAGGGTGTGATCATAAAGGAGTCATAAACATAGAATGAGAAGAGTGATATGCATGTATGGAAGGGGATACAATTACACGGGTTCTCGACCCGAAATGGACAGCGAGGAGGGAAAGAGAAGGGGAAGGGGTAAGGGGGAACAGAAGAACAAACAAGAAAGAAAGAAAAAATGACCAGGAAATCCATAATATAATACATCTAAGACTCAACAAAGAATGTGGATGACGGACACGACAATCAGATGACATAGACATTCTCTTCTTCGACAGCGTAAAGCTCAAGCTTGTCGAAGTATTCGATACGTTCTTGTCGTTCCTTCTCCCATTTCTAAAAATAGAAATAGATCTTATCAGGACTAAATCATCGAGCAGAAAAAACAGACAACACAAACCTCATCAAGATCAACTTCTTCGTCGCCACTTGCATCGGTTTTCTCTTTCTTCGCCGCAGCACGAGCCTTGGAGGTTGCTTTCTTTGGGGCTTTAGCTTTGGTATGCGGGCGCTTCGGGCTTGAGTGGTGGTCCTCAGCGACGTCTTCAGGTTTCTTTATGCGCGTACGAAGGTTCCTTGAGACCGCCTCAGGGTCAACGCTCTCCGCACGACGGGTCTTCTTGCCGGCATGATGATCTTCGGGCTCGAACTTGCGGCTGCGCTCTAGTTCGTCGTTAAACTCGTCCAGCGGGTCCTCACGCGTGTCTTGAAAGGAACGTTTTCGCGCAGAACCCTTGGTAGGCGACGGAGAGCTTTCCACCGAGGAATCGCATGGGCTGAAGATGTCGTGCCCTTCGTGTGACAGACGACGATACTTCTTGTCCTTATGCGGCGACGGAGGGGTTGCGTAGTGTACATGAGGAAGGATAGCGGATGGCAAGACAGAGTCGGAGGGCGTCTTGTTGTTGTCCTCTTCGGCGTCCTTGGGAGCCATGGCGAACAAAGGGCGCTTTAGCCGAGGCACGGGCCGAGGCGATGACGTATCGGCTACCAGAACATGGCCTAGTTCGTCGTCCTCGGCCGCGGCGTCGTGATCTTGATGCTGCGCCGCGACCAATTCGCGTTCCGCTCTGAGCTTCCGCTCTAGGGCAACGAAGCCAAAAGGATCCGAGGCGGTACTGGCTGACCGAGGGCTGCTTTGAGTTGCAGGTTGAGCTGTATCGATTTCTTGCCATACCTCCTCCAATGTTTGCGGAAGTGATTGAATCGGAGAGGCAGGATCAACAGGAAAGAGACTCTTGGCGAGGTCATGGGGAAGTGGATGGACTGGGGAAGAAACCAATGGAGAGGGCGGAGACGATGGAGGAAGTGGGGAAGTAAATTTCGGTGCTGCTAGAGGTGCTTCCGTGGGAGCCAATGTGGAGATAATGTTCGCGGGTTCCGCATGGACGATAGCGAGCTCCTCCTCGGTGAGATTCTGGTGCTCGAGCCCCCGATTGGCAGGCTCCGGCGCAGGCAAGAACTGCGAAGTGATGTCCTGGAGAGGCATCTTCTTACGCTTCAGCGGGCTCGCCTTGGGCTTCCCCTTCCCCTTAGTGGCTGTTTGGGTCTTTGTGGCCACTTTCTCAGTCAACTTAGCCCCCCTCGGACGCCCCAGACTAGTAGGGGCAGCGGTGGGGTTCATGGCTCCAAGGATGCTCGTTCGACCACGAGCAGTTTGCGACCGAGTCGCGCGAGTTACTTGCCTAGCACCATTTTCCTTCTCGCTTTCGTATCCGTTCTCCTTATCCCTTCGGCTCCTGGTGGCGCTTGCATGGGATGCGTTCGCTGAATCCCACTGGGCGCGGGTTACGTTTCTGGTTTTCGGCATGTGAGGTCCACTCCGGTTGGACTAATGCTGAGATGGTTGTGTATATGATTTTGAGCTGTGAGCGGCAATGGCGACAGCTGAGAAGTGGTTGAGATGGATGTTTAAAGGAAAGCGCAGGCGACGTCCAGTACACATAAATAAATCGGGCGTGGGAAATCTTGTTTGAACCACGACGCGCTCCTCACGTGATCGTATCTTGATTCGCGTTTCTTTCGTGACATTTCGGCAGTACCCGAAGGACTAGTCAAAATCATCAATATAAAAGGTCCATCACCGATGCAATAAACTCGTACTTGAGAACTTTTTGGTACAGTATAATCCTCAATCTAAATCTCGTCTACTCGTATACATACAAATCGAGTTCGTTGATTTTGTCCAAGATTTCCGCAGTTGGAGGCAAGTTGTTGGCATTGTACCATTGGCGCTGTGTGATTCTCCACTGAAGAAACCACTCCCGAAGTGCCGCCACCTTCAAAGTACAAGACAGTCCTATTTTAGCGACATCATCTTCTGTCATCGGACTCTCTCGTTTCATGTATATACTGGCTCCCATGATCAGCCAAGACTCGACGTTCCACTTTTCTGCCATGATCAATAGTTTGTGTGGATCATCAGAAAAGAATTTGACTATTTGTTGAATGGTTATGTTGCGCAGGTTCTCCATATCCCAGCGCATAGACAGAAGAAGTACGCTTGTCCATTTTTCCTCGGTAAGGGTAAGAATATCCTGTTTGAACAATCTAATACAATGATCAGGTTCATAGTGAGCGTCATTTTCTTGATACAAGTATTATTTGTGACGTACTCTGCGTACATCACTCGAAGGAGAATCTTAAATCATCCTTCTTCACATCTTCCAATAGTATAGGGCGTTCGTCCGTAGAGCCATCCTGCACTGCCTCTGGATCTTGAGGAAGCTGAAACATCGTCCGGAACACTTCTGATTCCATCGTAAAATTTTGGATTGGGACTTTGAAGAGTCGGTCCTCGACCTGATTTATGTCAGAATATCTGTTTCCTAGCCATATCTTCTGAGAGATACGTTGAACACCTACTTGAAAAATTGCAGTCTGGAGATAGAATTCGTCATCTCGTTGGATATTCATCAGGGCGACTGTTGACATGTCGAAAGCGTGAAGTGCTGACATAACGAAGATTCATTAATTTGTTTTAAATCAATATGTAAAGACGAAGTCTGTCGTACTTAATATTCGTAACTTCTAGGAGCGATAGTGGAGGAACGAGAGCGAGCGAGGGAAAGAGTGGTTGAGCACACGAGGATCGAAACGCCCCTGCAACGAGGACGCACTATTTGCACTTATTTACAAACTTTGACTTGGGCCAAAAATTCTGTTCGAGCGCCGACCTCAGCTTCTGCCTTCCATCGACAAGTTATGATCAAATTCATATCATTTAGGTGAAACACCTCCATAATATTCTCAAATGTCTTGGATAGACAGCGATTCACGCCTATTTAAAAATCTACTCGGTTGAATCTCCAAGATCTTCTACTGGAGTGTCCACTCTTGCAAAGCCAGTGCCTTCAACGCAATTGTTAACCCAATTTCTTCTGATATTCCTAGTCCATCAAACTTTCCCTCACAATAAATGGATACAGAACAACAGCCAGGAGTCGATACGACCCATCACCACAAGCTTGTATGGGTCGTTGCAGAAAGATGGCCCAAATTTTTCGATAGCCACGTTGCGCAGGCTCTTCCATTTTCCATCATGCAGAGAAGACAAAGAAGGACGTCCAATTGTCTTTGGTGAGATTCTCTTATGATGTGAATGATCTGATGGGTTATAGCCTGGTCATAGCACAGTAGCGCCGAATGATTAGCGCGCATCAACGCCACTCACAGCGTGTACACATTACTCCGAGGGGCTGCTTGAAGTTCTCCTTCTTCGCTCCTTCCAAACGTATAGGATATTCGTCGCTCGTACAATATTGTACGAGTTCGGGGACTTTGGCAGCTCAAACATGATTTAAAACACCTCGAGTTGGAAGCGGGCGTCGTCCAGTGTGTCCGTTGCCGATTTCCTAAAAAGGGCAACACGACGCCACACATGCCCACTCCACTGAGCCCACTCATACGTTTCTCAACCGTCCAGTGCTTGTGAGCATGGAAACGGCAGGACCCTGGTTCTTGTTTTTGTAGGAGATTCAAATATCGAGTCACAACGGCATCAGCCGTTATCGCCAAGTTCGCCCTTCCATTATTTGAACTTTGCGTGGGCCACAGTCCTTATTTGTTGATTCCAACAAACTGCCGCGGGAGGATTTAACGCGAGCTTGCTCTTTCTCTCTCTTTCCTCTTACCCTCACCGTCCTCAAGGCGTCCTCTAGGTTTTGCGGTCTATTCTCTCGATCAACGGTCTCAATCTTTTCGTCGACCAATAGAGATGGCACTCTTCGTCCAACGCCTAAAGCGTCGCTCGTCTGTAAGTGTTTATAACCATTTAGACCAGTTTGTGGCGTATACTCAATATATACATACACTAGGTCGCCCATGGTCATTACCCATCGCAGTTGAATGGACAGGATGTTCGGACCGACGCGTTTTTGGAAGGGGGCGCGTCCGATGGAGAGGACTGTGTGTATCTCGCGACCGGAACGACCTGCCACCAGGATTTATACCCCCGGAAACATCAACGACTCGTCATCTCTCGCCCGAAGAAAAAGTTGAGAAGAGACTCTGGAACACCATCTCCAACGATGGAACGGCAGGTCAGTTTATTCTTCACTCTTTTGCTATATACCATGACTTACTCGCTCTTTCTACATCAGAAAATACAATGGCCAGATGCATCAAACACTCAAGAGCTATCCATTTTCTCCGAACAGCAGCTGAGAGACGGAAGTCTGTCACCTACATGGCATACCAATCTTAGTGTTGCTAGTGCTAGTAGCAATTTCCCAATGCAAGAAGAGGGTGACAACCCCCATCGCCCGCTCAGGCCCCGCACCCGAAGCCTGTCAAGTTCGCTCGCGTTCAAGCAGCCGAAGATGAGTCCTGACCTTGCACTAATGGTCATTCGTCGGCCAAGGGTAACTTCGATGCGGAATATTAGTAGGAATACGGTGAAGGGGTTTCATTGAGTTGAAGATTGTATGGAGCATGACGCACCCTGGAATACTGAGGATGATTTGAGAAGACAAGGACTTTAACTTGTTGAAGGCGTCGCCGATATGCGCACCTCAAGCCATTTTCTATTCTACCTACAAGGGGCTCCGAAGACCGTTTATGTAAAACGCTACCCCGATTGTGGGAGCTGTTGAATATTGTAAACCACTACGCCGGAATGCGAATGCCCGAGCGACGAGTCAATAAATGCTCTGAGTAAAGAGCAGCTTAAACATCCTTTTGGGTACCTACTGCATAGAATCAATATTCTAGTCGCCGTGATCCGAGATTGTACAAGATACTAAAACAAAACAGGTTAAGTGACTACATACTTCCAATCTTTGAAACGCGCACTTTAAATTTTTAAATTTAAATCTTTATGCAGGCGATCACTTCAAGAACCATAACTTGCGCCGCACTAACATAAGAACTTTCCTGTATTCATCGTTTTCACTTTCACGTTCTATTTATAGTCCTGACTTATCATGCGAGCGAGCATGCGCGCTGTAGATCATTACATCTATAACATAACTCGCCAAAGTATTGAAGTGCATGTAACAGGCCGTCAGAAATTCAGCGCTCATGGCCGTGAAAACACCCACGTCCAACTTTTTTGCAGACGCGCTGCGGGCAGGCCGACATGAGGCATGAACAGAAGGTCAGTGCGGGGATATGATGAGAACATAATGAAAATCGAGACGGTGAAGAAGACAGAGGCTTTAATTCTGCACTTCTGCCTTGGTGTTGCTTTGGAGTTCCGAGTCTTACCGCCTCAAATCTACAGTCTTATTTGCTCGCCGTACTGGGATACATCCTCGGAATTCATGCCTCCAAGAGTTCTCTGCGCCTCGTTTTCTGAGCTCGGATAGATAAGAATAAATTAAAATTAGGCTTCTCATCTGGTGAGTCGATGATGGGCTCCTCTGCCGACATCTACTCAGGGTCCTCTTGAATGGCAAACTTGCGGGCTAACGACATGTAGTACACGTGATGGTGCAGCCAATTATAGGCGCCGTGACAGGAATCCGGACGCTAAACTAAATCGATGCTGTCAGGACATCCGGGAACAATAAGTGGGTGCCCCCCCAACACACAAAAGGAATGGGTTTCCTAGTTGACCGTATTCCCTTAAAATGAACGGACATCGGCTACTTGCCCACCTCGCCCCCATTCTCCCCCTCCTCTGACCCCGGTGGTTCATCCTTTTCCTATAAACACCTTATCTTCCTGCACGCGTTATGATTGGCATATCACGAACAACTGTCCCAGAATCATGGCTTGCATCTCCCCAGTCTCTCAAAGCAACGAAACCGCATGGCACCCAACAGATGATTACTGTGAGTAAGAATTTCAGTCAACACTATCAATCAGCGTCTCTAAACATCTTATTTCAACAACAGAGTCGCATTAGCATCTCTACGATTAACACAGATCTCTTCCCGGAGCTCGTATCATGGGCGACGATCATCGATAGTCATTCGCACAGGTCTTCCTCGCAGAAAATCCCTATAGACGTCGTCGCTAAAAGAGAGCCTGATGTTGAGACCGTTCTTGAGGTCCCCGAATCCATATCGCTCATTCTCGACCCGACTTCTCTCGAATTTGGCTTTGATCAATCTTTTCTGGAGGGTTTCGATGATCTCCTGGCCTATTCCCCCACAGAGGCATTTGAAGAGATGTGCTGGGCAGAGGCCACTTACCACGTTTCCGACCGGATCTCGACCCAACCCCACCCCCAAAAAACCGGCGGACATAGACGGCAGACCCGTTCACCACTAGCCGCCAACACCTCCTCCGAATCCGATACAGATTCTGACGATAGCCTGACATTCAAGGAAGAAGACGTTCATCTGGACATACTTAACACCGGTTCTTTCTCCGATAACCACCTTGTGGGAAACTGCATGACATATGTGAGTCTCCATGGCGCTCATGTCCTGCCAGCGTCGGCGATGCTTTCATCTTTGCGCTCTTCCGTAAATACCGTTACTAAACCTAACTTTTAGGAAAAGGAGGATGTCTATGACGATGAGCGGACCTCGTTCATCTATTTCGAGTCCACATTCGCTATGCCCAATCCAAAAGAATCCGTCGGATTTTTCCCTATACCAAATATTCCGCGAAAAAGCGTCCCTAATCGCATCGCCGCCTTTTGCTCAAGCCTACCCGGAAATCTGGCTTTCGTGAGATCACCTAACGCTTCATAACCTTCCTTCTGTTGGTATGTAGGCATACTTCTCATACGACCGTTTCTTTCATTTACTGACATGTCGTAGTACCTTCCCAGATATTTTGGGAGTTCTGTCTCACCGCCCTAACGCCTCACCGCGCTCAATGTTCTGCCATGCAGAGCATTTCGTTCCATTCCCCCTGCCTGTGCGAGGAGTTTGAACTCTTCTGCTTCCATAACTTGATATCCCTTCTTTGTTGTAGCCACTATCATTATATCATCTCATCTCATACCTTCACATACCCTGTACCAATTCTTGGGTTTCTACGACCGATTCCTGTATCCACTTCCACCACTTCTTGCCTGTTGTACACACACTTATCCTCCCCTCTCTCCATATCAACCGCATTCCAGAATCCGATACCCCGTGTCTAGCCACAGTACGTACATATATACAGACCCAAAAGGATGGTATAGACCTCATGACACTTCATTATCTGCAGTCGTGGCAAATTTACATTAGCCCCCACGAATGCCAAGGTATATTTAGCAGCGTATTTTGACTGCACCGGGTCATCGTTGCTTGCGTTTGTGGTTGGATGCCACGGTACTGGATTATGCATTCCGTTACTTCAGGATTGATCCAATGCGACAATGGGATATCGAGCGGAGGGTAGCGGACTACGGCCATTGATCTCTTGAAACTCGCCATCTCTGTGGGCAACGCGAGAATAAGGCTGAGGTTAGCGTGGTATTCCTCAAGGTTACCATATGATTGATCTTGGGTAATTATACTCGTACTCCGCGTTAGACAATTACCACAACGAGAACAAGGGGCTGTGATTCGGAACAAATCATCATATACATCATACATTTGGGCGCTTAGATAGTAAATGACAACTCAGTTTTCTCCAGGCAGATTTTACCTGAACCCGGAGATGTCAGGATTCAAATGACAAATTTTTGGATGAATCGTAGCCTTTCTATTATTGGAAGATTCTTTGGCAAAGCAACGTTAACGTTACCCGCCAGTCTGCTGGCGCCAACACTCGCGTATTTCACTTGTATGAGCGGGTATACGTATATTTCCTGACCAGATAACCTAGATACACATCCTATTATTCTTCTCTGTCGGATATGTAGTCCGACTCGATACCCAGTTGCACTGGCAACTGGGTCTCCTAGTAATCAATGAATTCAGGCTTCGGTGAGCTAGCATTGGTACGGACAAAAACAAATGAAATCGTGGGACCTTGCGCTATCGATTTTACCGTCCTGTAGTCAATTAATCAAACCAGGTACAAAAGCGGTAGTGAGGCTACATGTACCTGTATTAGTCTGAGAAATTCCTTACGCCACTGTCTATAAAACTTCCCGCTATGTTGATTAAACATTTTTGCTTGCCAGAGCTTCAGTTTAATCCACCGGATGACTCGTGTGGCGATTGCTTATGGTGCGTCCTACCACATGGCCATCGAGTCTGTTCAAAGTTTAACGCATAACCCAAAATTAAACAGGGTGATTAAGAGGAACGGAAAGCGTGATCTCTGATTTTGGGTATGTGGCGTCCCCCGAAGAAGGTCCTGTGTATAAGGGGATCAAAACCTGACGGACTAAGAATTGATCAGTCTTCGAATTAGAAATATTGTCCTGACCGAAATTCAAGGGTAGGAAGCCCTTCCAGTATAAATATCAAATAACCAAGCTTAGAATACATTGCATCGGTCGACCAGCAAGCGTGAAGTAGAGGATACCGTTTGGTATTCAATTCATTTGAGTGAGGTCATGAGTACACTGTCAGTGCACTTCCAGGGAGAGTCGAATCCGACGATGCGAATGTCATTGCCAAGCTGACCCTATAGAGTAGACGACGCTATCTTCTCAAGATAAAGCTCAAGATTGATTAAAAAGCAGTATCTGACCAGGTGAACAGCAAACAGCGCATATGCGGTAAATCGTGATAGATGAGATTTCGAGTCGACAAACTTCCTCTCCAGAAACTAAATACAATAGATGCAAAATAGATGCGTCGTATATTGTCCTATGCGCTTCGAATCTTGACGTATCCTTCTGCAATATACGCGACAAATTCATGATAGTCAATTTGGACCGTGCAAAAATCACCCGGTGACCGATTCGTGACTTCATTGGGGACGCCGATAGATGTCAATACTGAGGTTAATTGGGTTGCAGTATTGTCAGTACTGGAGTAGGGATCCAATACCGTCACAATGAGCGAGATAGATTCGATTTCAGGAAGCTGCAGAGCTATTTCGATCAAATGTTTCTGATTTTCAAGTAATGAAGTCAGCAAATTTCATCTCGAGGTCGCACACAACTTGAACAGGAATCCTTACTACGTCGTTGTCAGATTTATCCAGAATGCTGGATCCCTCAATAATGAGATAGAGGGTTAGAAGTTTCTTGCAAACGGACAGTGAAATCATGTCCTGATACGTCAAGTAGGTGGGGGCTCGCCCAAGATAATGGTTCTGTGTCTTGAACATAAGAAAATATTCCTTGTGCAGCGGAAGAACGATATTGTAGAGTTCGTCCGAGAGACTCCTCGCCTCTTCTGGAGCAACTGTACTCCTTTCAGAGAGGCTGAGATCCGTCTCTTCGCATCCTAGAGAAGTTAATCGTTCGAGCCCTTCATATGTTTGCAAATAGGCAAGAATAGGACGAGTAATGCCGTCAATGACTAGGTCTCTGATACGAATTCGGGCCGACGCCATATTGTTCCAAAATTGTTCGTCTTTTGGGTTCCACCTATGTTCAGGTTCTCTCGAAACATCGAGAGAAGATAGATTGCGAAGGTGGGGCAGTGTGATCGAGTCAAGTTCGAGTGAGAAGCCACCCAGTCTAAGATATTCTAGAGATAAATGCGTTCCGGGTGACATGTCCTTTACAATGTCACGTAAAAGATGGCGCTCGGCTGAATACCCAAAAGAATGCGGCAAGTTCAGCCCCAGCTTTTTTAAGAATTGACCATGCCCTAGAACTGTGCGCAGTTGGCTTGCAAAGTCTGTGGCGGAGAGTACGGACAGACCGCCGGCATCAAGGCTTTGCATAGTTTTAAATCGGTGCAGAGGCACCATGCCGGGTATCTGATAGATGTAGGGAAGATAGAAACGGATATGAATGTCCTGGAGATGGGGGAGCTCGGAAAGACCATCTACGACAGCAGAAAGATGGTCAAAGCCGCATATATCCCAACTTCATGTACATTATAAGTTGCGGCAGGGGGATTAAACGGGTGGGCTGACTTACTGGAGAACTCGTACATTCTTCAGGGATTTTATTGCTAAAGGTATCTGTTCGGATACCCATGAATAGTATTCAATGTCATTGAATGGCGACCTTTCGACGCTTGGAAGCGACCTAATGCAAAGCGTTGTCGCATATTGACATGCGGGATGCCACGAATTGTCTGAGTCTGCCAATGTCCCGAGACAATCCATAATCAAAGAGTTTCCACGGGTTTCAAAGTCAAACGTAACATCTGAAAACAGAAACGGATCTACGGCAAACTCGAATTGCCTTGAGATGAGACGGAGTCGCGAGAGACTGCGTTTGTTGTAAAATCGTACTCCATCGTGCGGCTGAAGGGCAGACTTGACGACAGAAATTAGTAGTGCACAATTCATTGGACGATGATACTCACGAGACGGAAAATCTCTTCGACGAGCTCGAGAGGCAATTTTTGGAGGTTCATGGAGGAGAGGAGGAGAGACATGAACGCGTGGATGAATGCGGTTTTGACGGCAATCGCCGTAAACTATTCTCACGGAAGTAATGTCAAAATTTCGCTCCCTGTTCGTTCGACATACCTCACTCGACATGTCTCTGCTCAAGCATACTGGCATACAACACCTTGCTCTTGAGCTTATTCAAGAGATAATAGATCTGGTGAGAAAGTTCGTTTGATGTCCTATGTCCACAGTGCCCACATTTCTCCTTTGAAAGTGCTCCATTGAGACGCACAATGGGGTTCAAACCGTCCAATTTCATCGCCAATCCCGCCTTTTAGAGCTCCGTCGAGTTTCAAGACAATTCAAGTTTGCGACAGACCCATTCATATTTAAGGAGGTTACCTTCAACTTCTTCAAAAGTGGCTTTGTTACTGCCGTGAGCTACCTTGAAGCGCTAGCCAACTTTACACACCCAGCGTGTCGACACGCAATCACTCTTCGAATTGAATCGCTTCCGGATATCCGAAAAGTTCAAGAATTTGCGTTCTCTACAACATCTATGGACCTTCTGATATCAAAAGCCATCATATCTTTGGAAAATGTACGGACAGTCATGTAAGCCGGCTTATTCAATTCCCTTGAAGACATGTTCACGGTAGAAAAGATGGGATTGTGGCCGGCCAGACTATTCATCTGGTATCGTAGACGCACTTTTCAAGCTCCCTCGGTTCGATGACCTGCGTCTCATCTTCGACTTCCATCCCCAGAACTACGTTCCTGAGACGATCCCTCTTTGCCAATTCAGAAACTTGCGAAGCCTTGACATCAGCGGTTCGCAGATGTCTGTTATATGCTCTACGGACTTCGCAAATCAACTGCGCGCGATATTCGAAAACGGCGGCTCGTTGAGTCGACTTGGGTTAACTGGTAACCCCTCTCATGGATTTCTGGACTCGGATGTGCAACACGTTCTACACCAGATTGTGCAAGATATGCCACCGGAAGCCCACCTGGAGCTGCAGCATCTGAGACTTGATGGTTATTGTCTCCGATTCGACTCAATCACAGTCCCCCATCTGCGAAAATTGACATCTCTTAACGTCTCTAATACGTTCAGCAGTATGGGGATTGGAGCGCAAAAGTTCTGGAAGGATCTAACTTCGGCGGCAATCTTCATCAAGGACCTCGTGGTCGATGAAATAAATGAACCTCTTCTGGACTATCTCAGAACATATGCTGGTTTGGAGAATTTAACCATCGTTGGGAATAGAGTGCAGGTAGGCAGGGGTAGGCAAACGAAGTTAAAGGATTTCTCGCGAGAACTCTGCTCAGTCTTGCCACTGCATAAAGAATCTCTTCTGTCTTATAAGGGTTTGACCCAATCATTCGCGCGAACACCTACCGGCATGACAAAGGATAGTATGGCCGCTCTGAGCGCTTGCAAAAAGCTGCATACACTCGTTTTCATGCTCGAGCAAAGGCAAATATCAGAACAGACAACGGATGTAGTAAGTGCATGAAATCCTCATTTTCTCAGTACTGAACACTTCATCTTATTCAGCGAGATTTGATCGAAACGATGTTACAACTTCCTCGAATCAAATTTGCGCAGCTCTCATATATGCGGCATAACTTGTACAATTCGCAGTCGATGTGGCTAGCGCGTTCTTCGGACATCGACAAAAACTGCACTTCTAGAATGTCCTCGATTCTGACCTCAATCAATGTTTTCAACGATGTTGTTGGTAGGCAGAACGACTTCTGTGACATCATGTTCGAAGATGCTTCCTACATCGCCCAAGTTATCGAAGGATATATCAAGGTGCGACCCGGGTACCAGGACTCGGAGGCAGGTTGAGTACAGTGATAATAGTCATTTTGTGGTTGGCCGCAGACTACAAGTTTAAATCGCCTAACACACAAACGCGAGTACAGAGCCTTTATTGTGACACTATCAACGAGTGTATGAATATATGAGATAGCATTGAAATTACAGATGTTGTACAACACATTTTGGTATAGATTGCAAAGCGAGTAAATAAATTATCGTGCCATATTCACAGCTCCAGTGTCAGAGGCGCATTACTATTGCGAATTGTTACGAGGCCATCTCCATGACCAGATGGACTTCCCCTCCTGGACTTCTCTGGGCCCCACAACACGCTCCCAGTAAGAACCTGCTTTCCTTGTCGTTTTTTAGAACTGTACACCACATTTCTCTTCCGCCCTGCACCACTCGGATCCTCGACGGCTTTGTCCTCCTTGATGACGATAGCTCCAGGCGACTCCAACAGCAATCCACCCTCAAATGCTTCGTTAAGAGAGACATGCGCGGGACCGTTAGTGGTTGTTGTTGTAAGGTATAAGTTCGAATTGAGAGGTTGGGATGGAATTTGGATCAAAGCGTCCGAATTTGATGTTGTTGTGGAGATGGTATACGAAGAGCCGACGAAGGAAGAATCGCTAGTCAGAGTTATAACAGCTTCGGTGGGACTAAGTCGCAAAAAATAGGAAGCCGGTATAAAGCAATGAACGGCAAGAGACGACGTTTTTAAGGGACATACCCGTTAGTTGTTCGTACCTGACAGGCAGGCTTGCTGCCATGAGCGCTGTGCAAAGTAACAGCAACTTCTATGAGGTTATTAGTGGTCTCCAACACGAGGGATGAGGTGACGTTGAAAAGTCCTCTGATATAGCCATTTTTGCTTTGCAGTTCAGCAGTCGAAGCGCTCAATGACTGGAATAAGCGTCAAAAACGTTTCGAACATCGTGACAGAGATTGACGATTCACCTTGATCTCCATAGGTTCATTCGAACCTTTCAACGTCATAGAGCCAAACTGAATCCTACTTTCAAGGTCTGCAATTCGATGCCGAAAATTCGGTACATCTGTCTCGAAACCTCTCACAAAGAGAGGCTCGTTGCCAGCTGCGACTTCTGGAAAGATAACGGTAGTCACAAATGACACCGTCTCCTCGCGCTCTCTATGCCCATTGCGCCATTTGGGTGTCTAAAGCGGTTGGTTACTGTGTTTAAGCATTGGCGCTGCGCAAGAAGACAATCAAGAAGACCCACGAAAATGCCAACACCTTCGGCTGTCTGCCCGAACTGACGCGTCAGTTTGCATGCCATTGCCAGATTGCGCACCTCCGGGTGTGCATACAAGAACTCTACGACAATCGTTACAGTATTGGAGGGCTGCGTTGGGGAGGTAATGACGTCGAGCGCGCCAAAGGAAAGTTGGCCTCGGGTAATGAGGAATAGTTTGGCGTCTTTTAAGGAGAGATCGAATGCTGCCTGTGCTGGAGCCGCCGCTCCTGTGTTGAGGTCTTTTCGAGTGTCATTTTCTATTAGGTTGGAGGTCCATGCGCTTCCTTGTATGCACTCAGAGAGCCCAATCCCTGACGGGATGTCGAACTCGAAGTGTGGATCTGACTGCCAGATTAGTTAGTCGTCGACTGGGCCCTCACATACTTTTCTGAAGAAAATACTCACTCCGCCGGGTCCGCGGCCACCATCCCAATCGCCAGGCCACCTCCATATCACCATAGCAAAACTCCGGATGAGTGCTGCGATGAGAGTCGAGACAATCCAGGCGATGGACAAGGCGATCATGAATCGCGCCGTTGGTGACCGCCCGTAGCGATAGGAGACGTCCGTTCGTTGGTCCACGTAGTAAGGCTGGGGAACGGCATATGTCGGTTGGGAAGTGGAACCGTAATACGCAGGTGGGCTCTCGTCTTGTAATGGGGTGTAGTGAGTCGTGGATACTGACGGAGTCGGAGGTTGCTGTTGTACGTCGCGCTGTTCGACTATCGGTGGTTTGGCGGTCTCCTCTGGAATTATCATGGTTTGTCGATGAGTTCTTGGCGTCCTGTCCGCAGTTTATGGTGGTTTCGCGATATAGTTCGTCCGCAGCGTCAAGAAGATATGGACTAGAGTCGAGAGTCGACGCGCCTCAACGGTAAACGTCGATGGCGTATGTGAAAAGGCTGTGTAGTAAAGCCATATGGATAGATGGAAATGGGACAAAAACAGAAACGGTCGCGCGCCATTGTGAGCCCATGGTTTTGCCGAGCACGCGGCTCCGTAGCACAACCATGCGGAGAGAGCATTTATGTATTATTCAATTATTGTTGGAAACTTGAAAAGAGAAAAAAAATAGGAGAGATACGGACACAATCAGACTCCAGAGTCATGATATACATATATTTTGAACAGAATTGAACAGAAGAATGGATCATTTATACAAAAGAGAAAGAACGAACTGGTTTACTTCGACTGCGGAACTCAATCGGATAAAGCGTCAGGAAATTCAAAGGTTTAGTACAGCAGGAGAATTCGACGTAGAAATAAGAATCATTTCTGCGCCAGGCTGAGGATAAGGTCTCGGAAGCCCCGGAGGAGGAGGGGTTGGATCGTCCCCCCAGTAAACCTTCCCGGAAATTGAACCAGTATTGATCAGAGTATACTGGAATTTCCTTTGTCTTCCCTGCCCGCTGGGATCGACGACATTCAGATCCTCATTGAGCTCAGGCTCCATAACAGTCGTCCTAAGAGTGAAGGTACCTTCGTAGGTCGGATGGGCATTGATTACCCCAGGACTGTTTGTCGTATCGATTGTGGCGCGAAGTCTAGATCCTAACGGCGCATCCTTGAAAGTGAGTTCAACAGGACTATTCGTTGAGCGTCCGGATACAGAAAACGATGGATGAGCAATTCTGGAGAAAAGCGAGATTGTAGCCTTTATGGGACTGAGAATTTTCGAAATCAATAGTGAGTGCGAATCAATGCTGGTGGGACTTGCCTATTGCTAGTTGTTGCCGTAAAATAGGGCGTCTGGGACTGGAAGGTCCCTGTGTTATTGATGTTCACGTTCACCAATATCGGACTATTGGCCGTTGTGAGCGCAAGCCCTGTGGTGGTATTGAATGTCCCACGGATTGGACCTCCTAACGATGATATTTCAATACGGTCCGCAGAAAGAGACTGTTTCGAAATGAGTGGGCATAACGCTGAATACAAGGGTTCAGATGAGCTTACCTCGACCTCTATCGACTTTCTCGACTTCAAGAACACGCTTTTGAAACGAACCTTCGATCCCACGTCAGCGATAAAGTGATCCGTATGAGCGGCGTAACTCTGTAATTCAGAAAACAAGAGTGGCTCAGAATTCGATTTGGTGGGTTCAGGAAGAATCAGAGTTGTGTCGAACTTGCCGAGATGCTTCAAGTTTGCGACAGCTTGAGGGGCACGGCTCTGAGTGTCGCTCAGCGTGATACCAGCAGCATACACAAAGTCGCTCACAAATATCATAAAACCTTTCGCATACCTGCGAGAAGAAGGCGCACATACGTCCACGAAGTTCGTGCTCAGAAACTCTGGCGCCTGGTATTTGGCGGAGACGTTGAATGTAATGGAATCGTTTGCTTGATACGGAGACGTGATCACTCTGAATGTACCCGGCCAGTGTTGCGAGATGAAGACTAAAGTTGTTAAGTGTCGGTCCGCAGAATCGATTGGGATGTTCAAAGTCGCAAAGGACTCGAACGTGTCTACTGCAGAGAGCCTGGGCGCCATTGGATCTACTGGGAGCTGAACTCGGGGTAGAGACCAGTCGCTTTCTTGAAGGCATTTGTCGGGGAGGAATTGCTCTTCGGAGGCATGATGGGTGCCCCAGCTAGTGAACTACGCGAAATGTGTTATTTGGTGGCACAAAAGATGAACGAGACATGACTTTACCAAATCATGGAACAGAAACTGTTGCGATGCAAATCGGAGTAAGAAGTAAATGCATCCAGCTGTTACAATTGCATGCAGAAATCGTCGCCCTTTATTGTCGTCTTGTAAATGTGCCGATTCGTCCACTTCGCCTGCAAAGCCACCTTCTGCCTCATCGACCTTGTCGCGTAAGGAAAAGTTAGGCATTTCGAATCCCTGTCCGCTCAAATGAGGAGACGTTCAAGGAGGAAACCAGGATTGAGTTCAGTTGACTGCGCCTAAAGATAAAGGCCAAAGGTGTGCACTGAGGCCGTTCCAGACAGCCATCTAACCCGCAGTTTTGATATTTCCCATCAAAGATGATTGTCAATTATGTCAGACCCACGAGACTGGGTACTCCGCAGAACTTTATCTTCAGAAGGCTCCTGCCTGAGAGATATCAATCGCTATTGATAGATTTTCGATGCATTGAACTTACATAAATACCTCGTTAAAAGAACGCATATGGCTCGATGGTGGGGTTCGTTTCCAATAGCAAATTCAAGCTCGAGGTTTGCTGGTATACCAGGCGAGGCGGATAGGCAATATGAGCGCTGTGGTGAAAGTTGTCATCTGAAGAGCTAACGCATTGGAGAGTCGAGACCGTGATAAGGACCGGCAATCCGGGCCGCCTTACAATGTTGGTGCCACCCCACGAAGTTCAAAGTTGTTTTGTACCCTCACTTTGTTCAAAATTCAGCGCCATTGTAGGCTATTTTCGACCTAGAAAGTGTGTCTTCTACTGAATACATAAAGAGAGAGGGCTAGGGCAGGGTAAAGCTCTTACTGACCATTGACGGTTAGAGAGGTGAGCAAAATTTTCCGACTTTGCTTCTTTCAAGTTTCAAATATTCTGCTATTCTCTCTATAGTGTGCTACGCAAACTAGTTCGCAATATTAAGACAACATGGAGAAATGGATTGTCAAAGAAATTGATGAAGACCTAGATTGTGACTTCCGAGGCACTTTCCTTCTCGCAGATACTGAACAGTTTATGGAAACGTTACTCAAGGGGGGCCGGGAACTGAAAAAACAGACCTGGTGTCGTTTTTTTTGGTAAGAGCTCCTGGGCATGGACTAACTAACTATGTAATCAGTTCTCACGCCCATATTTAGTAATATGATGTCATTCTCCAGGGTAATTTCCATCTTTCTGACTGCTGGGCACCTTCGCCGGTATTCACTGCATCATGCTACATTGAAAGAATTATGATACTTGACTGTTACACCTATGATCTCCAAAACAAAAGCTTAGCAGCCATGACCTGAGCCCCAGCTTGGGCCCGCTGCCCTACAGCTTGGACTTGGATTTTGGTGACTTGTGAGTGGCCCTGGGATGCGTGGGCCAGCATCTGCAAAATGGGACATCTCTCCAGAGTCATTTAGAAGCCTCTAGAGACCAGGAGTGAGAGTTAAGACCCCTCTCTGAGAGACTGACATCTCAGTGGATCATATGTCATTAAAAGTCCAATTAGAGTACAGTTTCAATATTGCACATATGCACTTGGGCCATGCTTGGGGCAAACTTGGAGTGTTGTGCGAATATCCAGGAGAATTTGCTGAAGGATGTGACTTTGTGACATCCAAATATTGAAGTTATTTGCATTTATATCAATAATCATGCTTTACAGGGTTGGTTTATTCACTCTAGATATAATTTCATGCTGAAATGCTCAAGAAATCACTCAAAATTGCCTCCAAAATACATTTTGTAGAGGGGTCAGAAAATTTTTTAGCGAGCTTTTGGCTGGACTAACTAACCGGGACCCGGTCCGAAATTAAAGTTCCCGGCCCCCCTTGACGTTACTACCAGTCCCAGAAGATCTCATAAGGGTCCTTTTTAAATTTAACAAGATGGAGGAGCAAAACTACTACTCAGACGAAAGGTGGACGGGCTTTCCGCTTGCAGGAGATCGCGACCAGGTGGGTTGCCAGCATTCATCAAGGTTGCCAATACGATACACAAAGCGGCGGAAGACGAATTGAAGGACAGGAACGACTACTCAAATACTCACCTTTGGACTATGTTGGCCCTATTCTCGGGCCGTCCAACATGATTGTGTTAATGCACGACCGCTCAGGGGTCTTAGTGACGGACGTGGCAATGGACATTCATCTGGTATGCCAATGGTAATGGTAATCTGTTTATTCAAATAGAAAAAAACTAACATTTGTCACAGAAATTGAGCTTTGATCCTACCATGAAGCTACACGACATGCCCACGGGCCCGCCGTCCCATAATACACGTTTAGAAACCCACCTTACGCTTCAAATCATCACGTTCACTGGATCATCAAACTGAATGACGGAAGGAGTATTTGATTATCAAAAAAATTGAAGGCTTCACCCATGGCTTACAGCGGCGGAGGAGTTGCTTGGATTGCCACTCTCGAAGCTTCTTCAGCAACGGACCAACGCTCACCAAGGGGTAGACGAGTACGTCTTTAGCATTTCTACTTTATCAGCATTGCTGACTCTGATATCAGATATATATTCTAGAGCAATCGTGGCGACCTTTATCAGACAAGACAGAAGCCGAGTTTTACGAAGCTGCGAAGGGTTCAAAATGCGATAAAATTAGAAAAATTATTTTACCTGAGAAGGTGACTACACTAAGCAAAGCAGACGAGACCGGACGCTTGATACGGCACAGCTTGGAGAATTCGCAGTACGTCCGAGTCGAGGATGATATGGTGTCGTGGCAACTTCCGAGTGCCAGCGTTGAAGTCTTCCTTACAAACGATTGGGAAATTCGATATCTGCGTGTTCGTTCGGCTAAAGAAAACACTTTGCGTGTTCGGACGAGGACGCTGCTGTCGACCTTTGGATGACCTCTATTCTTCATACACAAGATGCCTACTAGTACTAAACATGAGCCATCGACTGGGCACATTACCTTACGTCAGTCACAAGCTTCCGAGAAATCCGCACACCTTATGGCCTGAGCAGCACGATGCAGTGGATGACATGGAATCACTTTTCTGGGTACTGTTCGAATTTTGCTTGATTCGGAAAGGACCTAGTAACGTCTATAGAGAAGAATATAGAGAAGAATTTACTATGAACCTGGACGAAGATAACGGTGATGATCACAACTTAAAGGCCATCAAGTGTCTGCGGCTCGTAGTGGATCGCATATTCAACGTCAACGACAACAGCAAGCCTTTGGAACATAAGAAAGAACACATCCTCGAAAAACCCAAGATTTTAAAGATCAAGTCATTGTTCATTTCCACCCCTATTTCGATCCTCTCAAAGGTCTTGTGTTGAAATTCTATAGCGTGCTTCGCCTGGCCCTTTTGTATGAAGCCTACGAATATCATGATATTCATGACAGGCTGCTTTCAATCTTTGACCATATATTAGAATCGAAAGGCTCCTAGGGAGGAAATATACTCAGAAGGAAAGAGGATGATCCTCAGGCATTCCGAGTTTAGTGTTACATTGCAGGTGCTTAAATCGACATGAATATGAAGACGCCTTTCAATAGATTGTCATGGAGCACATAGTCATATATATTCACATTGTTTAGAGATACAAAGAAAAAAGTACTCAATTATACTCGATTATCACGGATACTCAGAGTCCCGGTATATTGAGGACAATGGGCGCGTTTGATGTAGACATAACGACGGTGCCAGAATCCTTCCTACCATGACCTGGGTTTTTCGGATCCTCCCATCTTGTCTGCCCGGAATCGGAACCCTTATCAGAATGGCCACTCGTAGCTCTGTGTCTTCCTTGGCCACTGGGGTCTGGACCGGGCAAGAAGTTGACAAGGGCTTTGGAGGACCTCGATGTCGAGATATTGAAGTCACCTTCGTACGTTGGGTGTAAAGTCACATCCACACGGCCATTGGTAGACTTGGCGTGATATTTAAGCCCAGAATCTAAGGGGGCATCCAAGAAAGACACGGAGAGGCGCGAGTTGGTGGTGGTAGTATCGACCGAGAAGTTTCCTCCTGCTCCGGATGAGGTGGTGAGGCTCAGTCTGCCGTCGAAATGACTTTTGAATCAAATTTTCCTTGTCAGGAACGGGAAAATAGAAACTTGCTGAAACACTCACGCGTTCGTAGTGTGCGCGAACAAAGTAGGGTGTTCCCCTTTGTCATGGAGTCCAACTCCTATGTTGATCGGTCCATTGGTGGTCTCAAGAATGAGAGAAGACGTCGTATTGAAAGATCCGCGAATTCCAGCATTTGTTGTGTGGACATGCCCTTTCACAGCAGAGAGCGCCTGGAGATTAAAGTGTCCATGTCAGCTTGTCAATGATTTGGCCAAGTAAAAGCAGTAGACTCACCCCGACGGTGATAGGCGCATTCGTCCCCTTCAGAGAAACCGCCGCGAAGCCGACCTTAGACGCAAGATCGCCGACGGTTTGCGATGTATTCGGTACATCTGTTTCGAATCCAGAGATAGAAACGCCCTCAGGAAGGGTGATGGTCGTCTCGAAGTGCAAGATGGTTCCTTCGTGTCTATGAGGGGCACGACGCCAGATTGGGGTCTAATTGAAGAGACAGATAAGTATAGCTTGCTAACCCATCCTTGTAGAATTTATGACTTACGAAGATACCAACACCCTTCTGATTCTGGTGACGCGACGTCAAGCATGCCTTGGCCCAGTCAAGCACACCCTCCCTGCGGTATTTGGCAACGACATCGATAGTGGCGGTCTCCTTTGGTTGTTTTGAGGAAGTGGTAACATTGACTGTCCCGCTTGAGAAGCGGCCTCGGGAAAGCAAGTAGATGTTGTCAGCAGAGAGGTCGACGTCGAAAGTAGCAGTCGCAGAAGAAAAGTAGCCATCATCTTTGCGTCCAGACCAGCCAGCGCCTTCGACGCAGTTCTCCAACACAAGGTCGGAAGGACTATCATAATAGTAGTCGCGGTCGCCTATGTCCTGCACCCAACAGAAGTACTTTCTTCAGCAATTCTCCAACGATATGGATGAAAATTACTTACGAAATCCTTGTGTCGCGAAAACCAGTGGCGCGCATGAAACACGCGGTGTAGTCCATGCACTATCCAGAAGAAGAGAAATAGGAAGAGAGATCCGCGTAGTAGGCGACGTGCAAGGCTTTTGCGTTTGTGAACTGGAACAAGAACAGCTTGAGGGCGGCCGTCGATGGTCGTGTAGAGCTGGATTGCATGCCCCGCCGGATACAGGGGTTGCAGCGGCGACGTCTGAGGAAGCAAAGCAGGAGCGGATTTGATGTCCCCTGAGGACGACATAAGTATGTACTGTTCAAAGTTTTTGAAACTGCGGTGACAAGAGGGCAATTTCGCAGCTGCGATTTTGCAAGACGATAGTGGTGACGGTTTAAGTAAAGTTTTTGATAACTTTCACGGCAAGTCTGGCACGTTGCGCAGTTTATGGCCTGGAGAAGCGGAGGTTCTTTGTATTATTATCAATACTCCAGTTGATAACGATCTCATGATCCCAGTCGTGACCATGCGTCCTTGCGCAGCTACCGCAGCGTCAATGCGGCCACAAGAATTGATTGACGTTCGTCCAGTTCCAGAAAAAGTTGATTCAATTTCTGGATATGAAAGATCCTAGGCAGAGCAGACTCAGCAAATGAGTGAATCAGAACGCAAAAGAGCATACACACACCAATTCAACCAGGCTATAAATAATTGAAGTGCCAGGAGATGTCATTCCAGTGTCATTTGCAGGTATGCGCAGCTCCAATATACATATATCGTCAAACATATCCGGGTACATAAGTTCGTCGGCTCTGGTTGCATATGAGGTCAGACTTTGATGACGAGGACAGAGAAGTTGAACATTCAAGTCACATTCAACAGGAGTAGCCGTGTCGAGTCTAGCCTGACAAAAGCTGAGCAGCGAGCGCAATAGCGGTTTTCGTCATTACTGACCAACTTTGAGATGAAGTACTTGAACTCGTTAGATAGTGAGCGTTCGGACGCGATGAGCCTACGAGTCACGATGAATGAAGGAAAGGCGAAGCGGCAATCGCCGGTAAATTTCTTGCCCCTCCAGAATACAGCTGATGAGCATCGTTAACTGTTGCGTCGGTCTTCATCGAATGATTATTGCTGTATTTAGCTACAAGATAGGATACAGAATGATACAAACTTAGAAAGAAAGAAAGGATAAGCCAGAAAGCAAACATAGAAACGCAGGCAGAATTCTTCGCGTCATGTAAAGTATTGAAAGACATGATCGCTTTAAATTTAGGTCAAAGGTGTATCCTCGCACTACTGAGCGCAACGCCAAAAAGGTTTTGATGGGTATTCTATGTAGTAAACTAGAGGATTCACCTACGAATCACTGTTCTGCGCCGAAATAAGCAAGCTTTTTAGTGCAATATCATCAAGCGAGGATGTCGTCTTCTCAATAAGAATGTTCACCTGATCCTGATGGAATCCATCCTTGTCTAGGGTAATAAAAGGGGGTCAGTATATGGCTTTTACACTCAAAAGGAAGACCCAACATGCCATCAAAACAGACATCCGCGCACGGTGGAGATATACATGCTTGCAATGGCCTTCTAAAGTGCTCTTCGACGTGTAACTCCGCGATTCTGCGATTTTCATGCTCGGTGAGGTCTATGTCGTAGATCTGAGTGATCAAATCATCAAATCCGGTGAAGATGACAATAGTGGGCACTTCAACAATATTAGCTTGGAGACTACGAAGGTAATGGCAGAAGTACCATTTCCTGCGCGCTTTTGTCTGAAAAACTCCAATTCTTTGGGGAAGAGAGGTCGGCAATTATTCAGAACGATACAAAACCTGCAGGGTGAATTCATCAGTAGGCAACATTTATTAAGAGAGTGATTAACCAATGGACATTGAGAACTGACCAAATAGCATGCACCTGATCATTCACGTCAGTGGCTTTGGTCCTCTCTTCCAAAAACGATAGAACTTCCTGCAATTGCATCTCATCGCCTGCTTCAATATCGGGCGAATCGTGAAAGATGAGCCTAGGATTGCTCTTAAACGCAAACGGCCGATTAATATCATGGACTCCTCGCTATATAGTTTTAGTCAGTAAACAGCAATTGACCATACGCAGAAAATGGAATAAGTACCGCGAGCGTAGGTTCGAGCTGGCAAAACAGCGATGCGTGAGGAAAAGAGCACTTATCCTCTGATATATTGAAGGCTTACCAAGTCCTTACTCTTGTCGTCGTATATGCAAGGGTCCTCTGTCGTGTTGCAGACTCGCTGCAAGAGTGTAGTTTTGCCACAGTCAGCACGACCGATTACAAGGATACGAAAGCGAGAAGGTGTTCCTTGAAACCGATAGGTATCGTAGATGTCGCTATTTGTGATGGTCGTAATTGGTGGTAGTGGCGGAGAAGGTGTCGTAGACGGTAAGGCCTCGAAGATTGTGATTGGTGAGGCTGTGAGGATGAGAGGTGTGCGTGGCTGGGGGAAGATATAAAGTAAAATATATTCCCAGATCTTCCTCATGATGTCGTTTAAGTCGCCCAACATTGTCGTAGGTGGGGGTTTGGGATGCGTATGAGGACTGTGGTACAAACATTAGCTAGGTGCCTTTGCCCTTATATTGTCTGGGCTGTGCGAAACCCACAGGACCCACACTCGGAATCATTATTAGTCGTTGATCTGACTCATGAGCATACAGGTTTTTCTGAGCATACACAATTGAACAACATGGAAGTTCAAGGTCATGAATGTTGGATGGGTATATAGGAGTACACGCAGAGTATATTATGCCTGATCAGAAAACAAAGAATTGAACACGATGGCCTCTCCTCGATCTATGCGGTTGACTCACGAAGGTCCGGTCCAAGCTATTCAAAATCCCCGTTGTCCATCTGTGTGCGCTATTCCCAAACTTTTGAAACGAGGATTAAGAGATGGTAGTGCTTATACTAATAGTATCCGTTGTTCGTATTTAGAATGTGCGCTACGAGTGTAGGATTGACGTGAGAGTCATAGAGTATGACTACACATGATGATGGTAGGAGGAAGAGATGGTCGCGGGACCCAACGCGCCGACGCGTCTCGGGGCGCCGTTCTCGGAGAAAGCCGGTGTCCTCTTCAGACGGGTTTGCACATTCAGGAGAGGGAAGCTTGGTAAAATAGTAGCACAAGGTACAATGATATTACGACAAAAATAGAGACTACATAAGGATGCAGGAGACCAACAATTTACAAGAGAAATTTCTTGGTGAGGGTATTGCGAGGCTATAGTCTATCAGTTTATTCCATTCACTGGAAGCTATCTCGACAAGATCTAATTGAAATCTAGCCAGGTCAATCGAATATTTAATTACGAACCAACATTCTCCTGCGCCGAAACAAGCAATTTCGTCAGAGCGCTGTCATCAAGCGACGATATTATCTTCTCAATAAGCGCATCCACCTGATGATGGTGCCCGTCTTCACCCAGGGCTATAAATTTCGAAAAGTAGAGCATTGAGCCGTACAGCCTTTCAGATCAACTGAAGTGCAACAATGATAAGAGCCTCCACTCGCCTTCAAAGCAAACATCAGCGCGCGGTGGGAAGAGACAGCGGTACAACGGCTCTCTGTGCCTTGTTTCAGCTCGTGCCTCTGCGATCTTACGATTTTAGTCATTGTTGAGGTTGTGATCATGGATCTGGGTTATGAGATCGTCGAATTTAGCGAAGACAGAGATGAGAGCGGCTGTAATGAATGTAACTGACAGTAAATCATTAGTATGGAGCTTGTCATGTATCGAGTGCGATAGGGCCAACTATTTCCTGCTCTTGCTTTTTGGAAAAACTCCGCCTCCAGAGGAAGGAGAGGCCGAGAATTGTTAAGAACGATACAAAACTTGCGATGAGAGTTGATTCAGTGAAAGACCGGGAATTTAACTAACCAGGGACCTACCAAATAGCGTATACATGATCAGCTATGCTGGAGCCTTGGCTCTCTTCTCTAAAAATGACTCAACTTCTCGCAACTGACGTGCGTCGCCTCCTTCGAATTCAGGTGCATCATGGAATATAAAGCGGGGGCTGCTCTTGAATGTGAATGGCTGGTTGATATCTTGTTTTCCTCGCTGCGCTTGTATTCATTAATCGCTAGTGGTATACAGACCGAGAAAACGGAGTACGTACCGCTGGTGTCGGTTCAAGCTAGCAAGAATATCAATTATGTTTGTAAGAGACTGAACGTCGATTCCAAGTTGCGCTACAAGAACTCAATAAATTCTTGCCGTTGTCGTAGATGCAAGGATCCTCTGTTGTATTTGCAGACTCGTTGCAAGTGTCGTTTTTCCAGAGTTTACGCGACCGATACAAGGATACGAAAGCGGGTGCATTCCTCGTGGTGTCTCGTTATCGTAGGTGGCAAGCGATGTGAGGTTGTGAGTGGCGTCGGTAGCTCAAAAAAAGACAGCTTGATATGTCCCAAAAACATCGCTATAAAAGTGTTAGCCTTGCTCGTCGTCGTCCACGCGAGTAGTACAGTAGGTTGGAGCACGTACGAGCACTTTCAAACACCTGTAGACGAGTGAAGGGGTAGAGGGTCGTCCTTATAATTTCTGTGGGCGTGCGAGACCAGGGCCCACTAGTTTCGAGTCATTGTTACTCAGTGAGCTGACAGAAGTTTCTGAAAGTGTAAACTTCAAATATCATAGAAAGTTTCAACTTTTTGAGTTCGGGATGGTTGATAAGAGTCATAGAAGAACTAAGTCTGCCAGAAAATTGAGTATTATTATGGCGCTGCGATCGATGTGTTGACTCACCAACTTCGCTCAGAGACTTTATCATATGAGCAGGAATTCATTCAACACTTGCGTTACGGGAATAACAAGAAACCTTAAACGGTCTCCTCTGACGTACTTGAAGAACAGATGTTAATTTTATGTCCAAGTTTGGTGCGGGGACCATTTATTGCGTCGTTTAATCTATAGCGCCGAAATAAAAAGTTCAAGTTCAAGGTGATGGTCCTACAAGTGATAAGAATGGTAGATACACACATGAGGATGGGGGGATGAAGGAACGTTGGCGACGTTGACGCGTCGCGCTGACGCATTTTACGGAGAAAGCCGGCGGCTAAGTCGGCTATTGGCAGTTCGACGCGCTGCTCAACAGTCCTGACTTGTTATTTGCTTCTTTTTTATAATCGTTGTAGGATATGACGCCTTCAAACTGCGTGCCCATTGAATCGGACCTCTGCCTAACATTGGCCTGATTCTACCTGAAGCAACTTCGCTGGGCTATACTGTTCTCCACCGCCAACTTGCCCAGTTTTCGATGATCAACATGAAGAAGTGTCGAAGTTAGTCTTCGCTCCCGTTTTGTCTATTCCCATGTTGTATTCCTATCATCTTTAAGAAACTGTCAATCCCAAGACTGAAGCTGAAGAGAGGTACAATGACCATTCACCTAGTCGATGCGCGAAATAGAGATGAAGAGGTGGGGGTCGACAGCGTCCAATCAAATTCGAATCATCGCAACACTAAGACGCTCACGTTCACTGCCTGATTAAAGCCGACATAAAGATGCGCTTAAAAGCCGAAGAATTTGGGGAAGATAGGAGAAGATAGGGGTCGGGAAGATTGGGACGTTGAACATCCGTCAAACTCGCTCCTCTTGGCTTATGGAGCCTACGCTCTTTGCTGCGGTAGAAATTCGCGCATATATTCAAGATTCGTCCATCTGGAAAACGTTCAAGTCAAAAGCTTGAGGTTGATCTATTCATGGTACAGGTGCTTACGGGTTTCGTTTCACGGATCTTGCCCCTCCCTCCTTCCCTCTCTCTGCGTGAATGATGCGGAGCATCTTCGTGACGACGACAGATCTGCAAGGAACTCTCGAGGGGGATTTACCCCAGGACCCAGGTTGCGGGGGTGCGGGAGATGCGGTAATCAGGAAAAGAAGCAGGGGGAGTCGTTAGCTGAGAGATTCCTGAGGTCTTGGTTCGAAAACCTTTTCGAGTGGATATGTTCTAGCA
The DNA here is from genome assembly GCA_015484465.1 of Pholiota conissans. NCBI lineage: Eukaryota > Fungi > Basidiomycota > Agaricomycetes > Agaricales > Strophariaceae > Pholiota > Pholiota conissans. The sequence continues at coordinate 58,987 of MU155214.1, forward strand.
GGTAAGCTCGTCGTTCTTCTTCTCCTTCTGCGAGTTTCCACTTCCTTGCCATTGCTAGATGGATAAGCCTGGAGTCATGAGGGAGAAGATCCAGCCGTGGAATGGGTTTTGCGCCGATGGCTATGTATGACGAATGGGAAGAAGCTGGAGGTATAAATGTACTGTCGCATTACTAACCGCTTGTGGATATTTCACGGGGTATTGGCCGACACAGTCAAAATAGCAGCGAACGGGACGCAATCGACGCGGCAAGCTAGGTTCCTTATGTACACCGGCTGTGGCCTGAACTATATGGGTACGAATCTGAATCATGATAAATAATCAATGTTGACTTGATCCCTTCCGCTCTCTATCTCCCTCTTTTACCGCCACGTCTCACAGGTGAGCTGTCTCATTTCATCGTTGCCTTCACTTTGGCACTGACTGTCATTCTGCTCTAGCATGCCTATTTTGAACGAACGCGAACACACGAATCTACTGACACGCCAACTCATCCACTACTGTCCTGAAGCTTTGGACGGCTACAAGCTCCGCGATATGGGCGGCGATGGGTGCACGCTATGCTCCGAGCTTCAGCTGCTCGAGCTACTGCAGGACGAACTGACGCGCAAGACCGCCCAGCTGCGCGTCAAGATCAACCAATCTCACAGCACCATCAACCGCAAACTGCCCCCTGAAATCCTCGCGACGATATTCCAGGCGTGTGTCGAAGATCCGTCTTACTACAACTCATTCGAGGCAGCAGACCCACCCGCCAGTTTTCCACCCCCACCCTTCCTTCTCGGCGCGGTGTGTAGAACGTGGAGGGACATTGCGTGGTCGACGCCCAGACTCTGGTCATCGATCACGATCCACCTGGACTATCGTCCGGACAGGCACGCGATACAGAGGACGTTGGCCGAAGAATGGCTTGGGCGTGCAGGTCAACTTCCACTGTCCATCCGCCTCGTAGCGGACTTGCACCACCGCGGCACCGATATCCAACTTCTTCAGCCACTCGTTGGACTTATCAACCAATATTCTCCGCGGTGGTGGAACCTTGACCTCGACACTCCAGCGTGCATATTTCCTTGGTTCAGGCCTGTGGGGAACCGGGCGCCCATGCTCGAGTGTTTGAAGGTTAACGAACGACACCACTTCTTGAACAGCGACTCCACGGGGAGCGATAATCCCGACATCCTCGACCTGGGCGATACCCCATCCCTGAAATACATGAGCACGCGTCGGATCTCACTGCATAAGCTCAGAGTGGATTGGGGCGCGCTAACTCACTTTTGTGGAGAAAGCATGTCTGACTCAGAAGGCCTTGAAGTGCTGCGGCGCGCACCGCTTCTCGAATATGGCTCATTCCACACGCTTTCCGGATCCTCTGATCCCTCGGAATTTCCTTCCATCCCCATTGTCACACAGAACTTGCGCACCGTTGCGTTGACATTCCCAAACAGGAACGGCGCGTTCTTCATGGATAATCTGACGTGCCCTGCGCTCGAGACGCTCTCCGTCATAGGCCCGTCGTCCGGGCATCTGTCATCGTTCTTCCGCCGCTCCGAGTTCACGTTGAAGAGCCTCTCCGTGACGTTTTTCGAGGAGGATCTGAAGCGCCTTAGCGAGTTGTTGCGCGAGCAGCCATCGATTGTGGAGCTGAAGCTTGGGTGGTCCGGGTATCTCAATGACCTGCTGAACGAATTGACTATGCCCGAGGTGGAGACAGATGCCGCGCCGTTGTTGCCCAATCTGGAGACGCTGGAGTTCATGGGTATCGCGCGTGATTTCAAGTGGGAGAAGTTTGTGCAGATCTTCCCTAATATGGCGTTGAGGGATGCCTCAAGTGCACAAAGCAAAGGGCGTTTACAACGTCCATGGCGCAATATCAAGACGACCCTAATCCAGGATGAGGCTTTCAGCCCTGGAAGAGGAGGTCTGCCATATATTCCCGAGTATCTGCTCTCGCAGCTGCAGCTGGTGATCGCTCGCGGTATCGAGCTTGATTTGAAGGTTACTTCTGGGGTCGATACCGTCAATGCGAAGGATTGGATCAAAGTTTCGGAGGAGTGGCATCAGGTGCAGCGTGAAACCGCTGCTGCTAAGGTATCGCCTGGATTTATCTTTGCGTTTTGATCCTTTTTGTACATATTGCTTTCGAGGCTTTTGATTCCTTGCACCCTTTTACAACTTCTACCTGCGTCGGACAAACCAAGAGCATATCCTTTCATGTGTGTAATTTTGTACCTATTGTATGTATTATTAGTAGTGAATCATCCGAAATACTTCGATGATGAATCTGTAGTGAAGAATAAATATCTCTTTGTCATAATTGCTTGCCAGACTTTATGTAAAAGAAATTCTGATTCATCAATGCTTACTTCCACCTCCCGTACAATTTTACGATTTTTGTTTTTATTTTTTGACCAGGGTTATAGCTCTAACTATAGCTACTACCTTGGAGCTCAATGTGTGATCCATTGTTATTAGTGTCAGGATCCGAGATCAATCGATCAGACTGTGATCAAGTCGTGTGGTCAGGAAGATCCTGTGGGTGTTTCCGTGGTGTCAAACGTCACTGAGGCATTTGTTCACCAAGTGGCCTACTAAATTCCGTCGAGAACATGCGATTGATACTTTGGGAATTTATAATAAAATCAAGGGATCCACTGCGAACGAGCTACAGTACCAATTCTCCAGAATTTCTCCTTCGTGTCAATTTAAATGATTTCACCTTCTCTGGGACATCTTGCCTCGCTCCTTTGCTTCCATACTCTCTTCATTTTGGTATTATTAACTCAACAGAGTATCTGAAGAGCTACAATAAGAAAACCTCAACAAGTTCGCCGTCGATAAAATAGTCCTCCGCTGACGAGTTGAAATTCTGACACCTTGTACATGCGCAACGAGAGAAAATATTCCCAGCAAGACAGCATCGGCCCCCACTTGACCATATTTATGTCGTTCTTTCGCCCCAACCCTTCCCAATAGCGCGTGCGCGTGCGTTCTGAATTTGATCGCGCGTGATTCATGATGACCATGTGGCCTGTCAAACCCATCCCACTATTTCATCCTTACCTTCCTCCATGACCCAAACCTGCCTTCGCTACGAGAAACTGGTGCCCACGTTGACAATTGACCACACACACCCGACGATATAATATATATATACTAATCCGACATCGTGGAAGGGATGCCAGCGCTCCTTGCGTCCCACACCAGTCTCCCGTTCGACTTCTGGGATATACTGGTTTCCTTCGCTGAGACGATGACGAATATGCTTTGGTATCTGACTACTTTCTTAGCCTCGAGTTCTGTGTTGCAGAATGGGGCCATTCAGGCGGTGTCTGCGCAGTATCTCTTGGGTCTTGGTGAGTGGGACATTGTTGGGATCGACGCACGTCAACTGAAGTCATACCAATAGGGATTGGTGATATCACTGGGTAACTACTCTTATTTGAAGAGAACTGCTCATGAATCTAATGGCTTGTACGCACAGTCCTGTAGTTGAGACCAATATGATGGTGAGCAGAATCGAAAGTCGGGAGATTCGCTGATAAACAGAGACCTTCGGCTCTTCTATAGGGTTATGCGTCATTGGCTCAAACCGATACGGGGCTCCATATGCGTGAGCGCAGTCGCGCGTTTATCATTGCGGACGCCTCAGCTCCGAGTAACAGGGTCGTCTTTATCAATGCCGGTGCGTGTTATCCAGATTGGAAGGGCGGGATGTGATAGAGATGAGTGTCGCGTTATTGCAACCAAACCCAAGGGTGGTAGCGGTCGGGATGCTTTCGTTAATTTACTATGCAACCATACGAAAATTAGTCTGACTTTGTCTCCGCCATACAGATATCGCAATGGGTGACTCTGGCGTCCGCCGCTCCATCGTCTCCCAGCTCTCCAGTGCCTTCCCCGGAGTATACACCGACGCCAACATCGCTTTCGTAGGGACTCACCAGCACTCAGGCGTCGGCGGCTACCTCGAGAACCTCCTCCCCCAAATCACCTCGCTCGGATACGTCAACCAAACCGCCGCCGCCATCATCACCGGCTCCGTGCTTGCCGTGAAGCGCGCACATGCGAGCCTTGCGCCGGGGAAGCTCAGTCTCGGGAACACCACCATCTTGAATGCTAATATCAATCGCTCACCCACTGCTTACCTCGCTAATCCTGCGGATGAGCGCGCCCGGTACCAGTTTGACCAGGACAAGGATATGACCGTGTTGAGGTTTGATGATGCTAGTGGGAATGCAAGGGGGTTGTTGAGCTTTTTTGCCGTTCACGGAACGAGTTTATATGAGGTGTGTGGCTTTTGATGGTTTGTAGTGTTGATCAACCTGTTCATTTGGCTTTTGTGTCAGAATAACACGTTAGTTAGCGCGGACAACAAGGGAATGGCAGCTTTCCTCTATGAATGTGGGTCGCACCACATAGTTACTTTTTCTATGCTGATATCACGTTTAGCTTCCGTCGAGCCCAATAGCGTACCGGGAAACACCACTTTCATCGCTGGATTCACACAATGTGAGGCTGATCCATCTTAACTGCACTTACCTCACCTTTTTGACTTGTTTTTGTAGCCAACGTCGGAGATACCAGTCCCAATACGTGCGTCCGAACAGTCTCTTTTTATATAAACGAAAATCGTTCTCACTATATTGATCATCACAGGTTGGGCGCATTCTGTGAAAGCCCCGGACAGCCATTTGACGGTCAGCCGTGCGATGCCGACCACTCAACATGCGGAGGGACTGTTGAGAATTGTCATGGACGGTAACGTCGCCTCTTATTCGCTCTGTTGAAAGTTGGCATCTCTGACACTGACACCGACTTTCTGTTGTTTTTTTTTCCACCGGTTTTTTTCCCGCTTGTAGTGGACCTGGCTTCCAAATCTCCGATTTTGAGTCGAACAGAATTATCGGACAGCTGCAGTTCGAGGGTGCACAGACGATTATGAATGGCGCGCTCACACCCGTTCATGGTACTGTCAAAGCCGTGCATACATATGTTACGATGTACGTCGCCAATTCTACTTCTTTGAACAAGTTCTCTTCGCTCTTCCTTTCGGGTTCCATTTTTGTCTGATATATCAATTGTTACTCTTTGCGTCGACGCTGATCATGTTTGTAGGGCGAACCACTCATTCACTCTCCCGAACGGGACTACAGTATCAACATGCCCAGCTGCCATGGGTAGGTTTCGTCTTCTTTGCTCTCACTGACATCGTCCTTCGGCTTGATGAAAGCGAACTTTTCGCTTTACGAATTGCCTCCATTTCAAAATTATACTAACCAATGTCTTTCAATATGATTAGGTTTCGCATTTGCTGGCGGAACTACGTGGGTGTCTCTACTTCTTTTCAAGTTTTTGATTGACATAATTTTACTCTCGTATCTCTTTCGACTCTCAATAAACCATCGACGATCCATAATCGCATGTCGTTCCGCCGTGTCCCCGATTAACATGAAGCGATGGACCCGGAGCATTCGATTTCGTCCAGGGTGACAACTCTTCAACTCCTCAGTATGTCCCCGTCTTCATATTTTTAGACGATTCATCCTTCAGGCCCGGTAACTGATCCCATTTTCACATAGAAACCCGTTCTGGGAAATTGTGAAAGGTAGGTTTCTTCTTTGAGGGCGCGTTGGATCGGCCAACGGTCATCACGCGTCCATAATGTCTCACAACTGCTTACCCTCTCCGTTCGAATTGCCGTTGCTACTGCGCAGGCGTCATAACCCCTTTGCCCACTGCACAACAAGTATCTTGCCAGGGTGCGAAACCTATCTTACTCAACACGGTATGTTTACTCCCTCACCGCTATTGCGGCGCCTTGGTCTCTCAAGGTGATCTGTGGTATCTTCATGACTAACAAACTTTGTTCGTACCTCCGCTTCTGAAGGGTTTTGCACATACGCCATATGAATGGGCTCCTAATAGCGTCGATATTCAAATGCTTCGTGTTGGGAACTTTGGTGCGTAACATCTCTAAATCTTATCTTTCGCTCTTTCTTCTCCACCGCGGAGCTTGTGCCATATATACGTAGCCGCTCTGGAGACGCGCTTCGCGCGGTGACTCCAAAGGCGCTTATCCTTGTGGCTTTCTGTACTTTTTGGGTCCCCCGCGCCAAAGTGAATAACAATCTAACCACTTTCTACCCTCGGCTTTCTCACACAACAGTGATGCTGATAATGCCAGGTCTGTCTTTCTATCACATCTTCTGTTCTGGACCGGAACCCCCATCTATTCTTCTGACATGTGATGGCCTTTTTTTATGTTGCTCTCGCTATTTTAATTCATAGGGGAACTCACTACGATGGCGGGGAGACGCATTCGGTTCGTGATTCCGTGATATCTCTGGCCTCCTTCCAAAAACTAATGCAATTACCCACTTGTCTTCATTTAATTATCCTTCATTTCCCGATATATGTCTATCTGTGATTACGGCCTGCTTCTTTGCCCCGCTGCGCACACAAACTCAATGTCAATAATCGGACATTCTCCATCGGGGTTCACACGGAATGTCTAATTTCATCTCTCGTATCCGAATTTATTCGACCACTTCAAATCGATTCGCGCACCGCGTACTGGCTTGTATCATCCCACAGCGAAGCGGTGCGGGCTAAGCTGATCTCAAGTGGCGTTCTCGGAGCGGATGCATACGTCGTCGTTGCGGGACCCGCAAATGTGTACGCGCACTACGTCACGACGCGTGAAGAGTATGGCGTGCAGCGCTATGAAGGCGCAAGCACCATCTTTGGTCCATGTGAGTGCTCTATTTAATCCCCTCTGTCCCCTTCCCTCGCCTGTCGCCTTTGCAGGCTTCGAGGTGCTAGTTAATTTGCGGTTATCTTATCCGGCCGCAATATGGTACTTGGGGGGAGTAACAGGATGGGCACTCCCGGAGTTCTTTCGTGTGTTGCGCCTGCATATGGGGTATCATTTAATTTTGGCGCGTGACCCAATATCTTTTTTTGCGAATCAGGAAGGAGGCGACCTTCCTTTTCTTATAACCTGGACATATGTTTATGATGACTTGTCGGTGGAGGTGTTGCGCCTTCTGATTCGGCCGCTTTGCTGGCACGTTTGGATTGCATCCGACCGACAGTTGGTTCGCCCTTGAGACTGACATACATCTTCCTTCTTCTGGGGTGCAGTCACTTTGGAGGCGTACATCGACAAGTACTCCAGCTTGGTGCCATTCTTGGCAGACAACGCCAGCGGCACCCCGGCATCTGATGCTCCCCCACCACAACAAACGTCAAAGGCCATCTCACTGCAGGTAAGCCCTGATCACGATAAAGCCTGATAGCCGTTTGGGGTCGAGTCAGTGTCGGTTACTCAAGAATATTTTTTGACAGACTGCTGTCGTATTTGATGCCGCTCCCATTGGCAAGAAATTTGGCCAAGTGCTGACCGATGTGAACACTGCGAGCGCGTACCACGCTGGGAACACAGTGTCGGCCACATTCGTGGGTGCCAATCCTCGGGTGAGTGAAGATTCTGATTGCGGAATGTTCTATGCGGTCTCGTTTTAATTGAATGTTAATTATGTACTCTTGACCCTTCATTAGAATAACCTTCGTCTGGAAGGAACTTTCCTTACGGTCGACCAGCTGGTTTCTGGCCAATGGAAATCGGTACGCACCGACTCGCACCCTTCGACTATCTATAGTTGGACACGAGTTAGCACGGTACGTAAAGGTTGATCTGCAATTACTATGTTTTGCTAAAGCTCGGGTGGGGCGGGCGCGTAGATTCTGGGGACTAGCTCGGTCACCATATCCTGGTAAGAGGAAGTTGATAGAAGCTGCCTGAAATGTACTTATACTTTGATATCGCAGGACAATTGAGAATGGCACGCCTGGTAAGCCCGAAGCTTTCGCGCTCTCTCACATTAGTCAGGCGCTAACCCAGACCATTAGCTGGAAGCTACCGCTTGAGCTATTTTGGTGATTCGAAGCCGCTAATTGGCTCTATTTCCTCATTCACTGGAACTTCTTCTACCTTTACTGTTTCCTAAGTTGTTCTCTGGATCTGCTATGCATTTTGTTGTATTTGTTTCTGAAGTCTGCTATACCAATGATGATTATGATGATGATCTACATACGTCGCTCGCCATGGTAATCCGTGTTGTCACCGTGCGTAAGTGCACACGTACCTAGGCCAAACACGAGGTGAACATGTGTTGATGCAGTAGTGACTCGTTATGACCACTGACGACGAGTGGCAGTCTAATAAGCAACGAACTGTGCCCCTCGCCCTTCAACCACCAGCACCATCCATCCAACGTTGAGAGATTCATTGTGAACGATGTTTCGTAATTTCGCCAATCAGCTCGCACAAGGCGTGTCCGGAACAAACGCAGACGCAAAGAAAGTCCTGTCGCCGGCACTGCGTCCGGACATCTACAACTTGATAGACAGCGTCAAGGCATGGGTCATCGGTGGCCTGAGCGGGGGACAGGCGGGGGACGGGGTGTCGTACGGCGCGCACCTGGCGGTCATCCAGAAGCACTTCCCGGAGACGAAGAAACCGGGCTTCGAATCGTTCGGGCAGGCAGAGGGAGAGATCGCGGTCATTGTTGGGGGGCTGACGAACATGGTGCTGGAGCTGAGCAAGTGGGAGGGTATGGCGGCGGGGATGGCGATGCGAACCTGGGTGGATGCACTCGTCGAGGCGCACGCGCGCGCTGCGAGCCCGACGCGCAAGGACGCGATCGCAAAGGGCGTCACCCGGGGACTCAACCAGTTCACGGATGCGACGCTTCTGACCAAGGACTTCACCACCCGCATCCAGATCATCTCTTGCTTGAAGACGGGTGAGTCCCACGGGGGCCTAATTCTCAACAGGCGTTCTTCTACTGCCTGTCGATTTATTCGGGCCCTTGTTGCATGTGCGCAATGTGGAACTGACGTTACTTGCACTCTCCTTTTCTAGTTAGCTCGAGGATATACGGCGCCGGAACCGACGAAGCGCGACAGAGTGATGCAATGTGGAGTTCGAAGTTTATCTGAGGATGCTCATTGGTCTTTACGTCTACTCGATAATAGCTTTCCAGGTTTTTTCTATTCTGGCGCTTGTGGAGAATACATTTGCACAATATACACTTTTTTATAACTACTCGGATCTCTTTGGGGTTGATTAACTATTTTCACAGCGATTGAGAACGAAAAAATAAAAACGAAAGTGAAGTCCGAGAACGACCTGGACTGGCAAGCCAGAATATGGCGGATTTGGATAAATAAAAATGGGTATATGGGGAATGAAAGCGCTACGCGAGTGTGATGTGATGTGGAATAACATAGCAAGGTGATGTGTTGAACCCATGGTGGCAGGAGTGAACGACAAGAACGAAAAGGCAATGCTGTATGCTTTTATATATTATCAAGAGAGGATGAAGGTAATGGTGGGAAGCACTGATGATGAATTAATAGAGGTAATGGCATGGATAGATGGTGTACAAGAAATGGTTAGATTGAAGGGCATAAATGAAGTGAAGTGAGAAAACGAAATGGAAATGATAAAGATAGGAGCATAGATAAGTAGTACAACAGAGAGGTTGTTTTTACAAGGGGGCGAGGGATGAATCATAGAGCCTAATAAAAGCAAAGATCAGATTCGTGAATGGTAATGAGAGAAAAAGGAAAGTCACTCACATAGGTCGAGCCGTCCTCCATTGGATAGCCTGAGGTCGGTGATAGCAGGTGTCCATCGACGCCAAGGACCCCAGGTATTTGGCGTGAGCAGTCCACCGACGGGCTTGAATACATAGAGTCTGGTGGCGAGCTGTTCCAGTCAGGCCTCATGTAGTTGAGGTCGAAGTAGTTTTGCGAAGCCTTGGTGAAGCCCATCATGTCGCTGAAGCCCTCTGTCTCCAAAGAGAGAAAGGTGTCAAGAGGAAAGTCCATCTTCGGCTGCTGAATGCTAGCCTGGTCCATAGGGATCATATTGGTCGGCGTCGAGAAGACCTGATCCAAGGATGGCGGTGGCGACGACACTGACGACGGGGAGACGTAGTTGAACTTGTACATCGCCGAGAATATTGTCGAGGAAGGTTCTTGGACCACCCGCTGGATGATGACATATTGGGATGCATCTGCGCCACCGTCAATCATTCATCAAACAAGAATAAGGCCCACGATAACTTACCAGAACTCTGAGCGATGGTATCCCAATAGCCTGGGACCAAAGAAGTCCTGTAGAGGAATGAGCCATCGGCGGTGGGGGCGGCGGAGGGGTCGATGAGCTCGAGGGCAGTAACCTCCGAGAAGGCGATACCGTCGTCCGTGTGGACGGTAAAGTAGGACTGGGCGGTCGTCGTCTGCTTGGAGAGTAGGGTGACAGTTGGGTCAATGTCACGCAGCCTGCGGGGGTGTTGAGAGGCTCTTGCGACTTTGTAGCCGCGTTCTATCCATGAGCGTTCTTCGGCTCCCTGGCTGGTCGATGCCCATGCGGATGTCGAGGGACCCTCCTGGGAGTCCTCGGGCAGGAGATCGATATAGACAATAGTCTCTGGAGTTTCTTCTACGCGCGGCTCAACACCGCGGTAGAGCAGGTTCTGGAGCGTAGCATGAGCCTCTGTCGGCGTGGGCGGGGCGCTAGCTGAAGAGTCGCTGCACGATTCAGAATCATATCTCAACGGCGGAGGAAAAGCCATATGACCATCCTTGTGCTGATACTCAGGCGACAGCGAAGGGGTACGGTAGGGGCGTCGATTGGGCGATAGAAGAGTGAGCACTGAGTATCACCGACGGCGGCGAAGCACAAGGTTAGGTTAGCTCTGCCCATAGTTTGTTAGATCAAAGAACTACTTACGTCGCTTGCCACCACACGTGTCTCTCAACTGCTGCAGGCGACTGCCCACTTGCTTAGCCGTGCGCCGCTTGCCGGTCTTCTCAAAAATCCAGTCCGAGATGAAGCGGTTCCTCATAGGGAAACGTCCAAGCAGACGGGTTTCCCTCGAGTCGTCGGGCTGGTAGTTCTCGAGGCCTGGATCGAGCGAAGGGGTGGACAGCGTTGAGAACGAGTGGCGAACGTGGCAAACAGAAAAATTGTATCGTACCTTCGATAAGCGCCGCCTCGAGCTCAGGAGGCCAGACAACTTCCCCTCCTCTGAGGGTCTTCCAACTTTTGCGGCCCTTGACGATCGACTGGAAGACATCCTGTGTGCGTGGGTTCTGGAGCTGGAGGGCAGGCGCCTTGAAGGAGTCGACTGTCGAGTGACGCGTCGAAGACAAGTGTGATTCAGGAGAGGACTCGAGGCTGCTGGTGGATGATGACATGGGGGGCTAGTCCGTTGAAAACACAAGTGAAGGATCAACGGATCCGTTTGGTTTATATCTTCGGAGTGCTCTCCTCGAGAAGACACGGCTACTGTAGATCTCCGTTCGCGCTATATTAACAAGCTGTTCGGACCCCATTGACTTGTCCAATCAGGGCTGGGAGGAGATCTCGTTATTCTTTGGCTGTTAACCCAGAGGGGTAAAGGCTGTCCAGATCGCCTAGAATAACACACCACACGCGCCGAATTCATGGGTACGCTCGGCTTGATCGAAGGCAAATGTCCGTGTAGCGCCTCTCGGCACAGAGCTTTCGTTTCATTGCAGCGTACCTTGTCTTTCCGCAGGACTGCTTTTGGGGTCTTTCCAGAGCGCCAGGGGGCGCCAATAAACAGCTCGAATAATGTCCTCGAATCGACGATATCTGGCATGTGAGATGTGGCTTAAAGTTTTGCTCTAATCAATCTTAGCCATGACAAGTCCCAGTCAGATCCCGATCTCGATACCCGAACCAAACAAGTAGCACCGCCACCCGGTGCTCTACGAATCCGTAACGCCCAATTCAGCCACTTTTCCACACTTGTTCGTTTTTTGCCGGCTGGTCACGCTGCGCGCTCCCAACCCCTCCACAGGCGCATGAATTTTGAAAGCTTGCAGTCTTGCCCGCCGCGTCGCGGCCTAGCGCCCTGGACGCATTACGCACTCGGGAGTCGCAGATAATTCTGGGAGTTACGAACCGCCGGGTCATCCAACCATTTCTTTTGTTCCAGGCGATGTCATTTTTATCTAGTCATGAGTTTCGGATGGATGGATCAAGCATCAGGTCACCGTGACCCCCCTCGCAAGCGATGAAAATTCAAATACCAACGCTTCCCAAAAAGGCGTTGATAAACACGAGGATATCGATAACGAGAATATACATCCTGTACACTATTTCACGCGGGAATATTGCTTTTTACGAGGATGCGTCATGGTACAGTGTGACATCAGTGACAGGTAGGTACAGTAGAGGCGCCAGAGGAAGGTAAGAACGACAGGTCAAAGCAGATTTTTTTTGTACCGACATACGTCCCGAGTCATTGAGGAGGTAGGAGAATAGAATATACGTCTTTCGGTTTGAATTAATGGAATACAGCGGTGGTGTTTCTTCAACACGCACAATGATAATATTAGTCCCTATTGTGGACAGCGAGATTCCAATATCGTTCGCTATTATGTAGCTGGCGGCTTGCTGAAAGATCCGAAAGAGGAGTATAGCGTCGCGGACGTCGTGTACGGTCACCGAGCCCCGCCGCTCAAGGCACTCTGCATGTTTCCATTCGTTTGGCTTTCATTCTCGACGACGGGGAGCAAGCTACTGTCGCTTCCCAAAATCGACACTGGGCATAGGAGATTTTATTACTGACAGCCAAAGAGCTGAGAAGAGAAGGTCGGTATGCTGTCGGCGCAGTTCCGCGGACACGGTAAAAAATAGGTCGGGTGAGATGTGTAGAGAGGGGGGTTGTTTAGAGAAAGTTGATGGACGACGGAACGGAGGACTCACTGCAACCCCAAATTCCATTCTGATCGTTTCCAAACTCCCAGAGAAAGACACTGGACAGCTGCCCTCTCGCCGCACCTTTCCCGACGCCAGATTTAAGATGGTTTGTTAGTAACAAGGTAAACACGGACGATTGGGGATTGGGAACCCTGGACCCAAAGCGTAAATAGAGGACCGAGCTTAGTAAATACAAAATGCAGGATTTCGCGGTGATATCCACAGTAGACGAAATCCAACACAGCATACGCGCTTGACGTGGCTCCTCAGGCGCTAATCCACAACAAAAGATCTTTTTTGAAAAATTAGGAAATGATTTGTTCTTGCTCACAGACATAAGCGCACTGCGTCAGCATCTTCACTACTTCCCTAGGCCTGAAACAGATTTTTTTTCTGATCTGTCAGTGAATGCCACTCGAGTTGATTCAACAACTTTTTCTCATCCTTCTCCGGGTGAGAAAACCGATTTTTTGAGCGACCAAGACATGACCACCGTCGAGGGTCATTAAACCAAGTTGGGCACCGCGTCTTATCTTTCGAACCACAGCCGCCAACAAGGCTGAGGTAGTCGCAAGCATACGGCCCAGGTTTTATAATTATTGAGCGGCTTGGGGGACGGGTATGACGCAAGGCGCGGAACGGAATGGGTACAGCGTCTCCCCCGCGAAGCAATGCACAAAGTACGTAGCCAAAACCCTCATTCCGTCCCCCGAAACGCGACTGCATCTCGGTCTAAAGTTCTTTCCGTTGTGCATCGACGTCATTTAGCGGCAAGTCCAAAGCAATGACGAACGAGGCGCTGCGTTCCGAACAGCGTATTTCACCACGGAGGATGGGATTGTCGCGCCTCGCGCACAGCATCGAGGGTCCCGGTGCGCCGCCGCGCGCCATGAGGCGCGCGTTTGTTTATCTGATCTGATCGCGATTCCCCCAATCGTCATCAGGGTTTTCATTAGTCAGCAATACACTTTGGCCTTTCCCGATGTTCACACAGTCCCACAAATCCTTCGGCAAAATCCCAACTCTTGGGTCCCCCCACGTTAATGAACTCGCTGCTGTTTTTGGAATATCGCCAAACGCCTTTCCTGTGCAGTCGATGAATCACTTCGCAATTTATCATTTTAGAAGAGTAGATATGATGCACAAAAATGCGCACTGCACGCTCTCGGAGGAAATCGTGATAAGCTATGTATTATTATTGAAACCCGCTTGCCTCCTTGCTCGCGTCGGCATTTCAAGATAGCCCGAAAGTTAATACATATGTATTATTGTCTTTGGAGGCGAACAGGATTCGTATTACCCTCCCGAGGGTCGATATCTACCCCACTCACTTCAGCTAGTACGAGCGCTTCTTTAGCGATGGATGACTCACAAAAGTCAATGATAAATTGTCATGCAAAGATGGACTCACGCTCACACGTTTTCGTCGGACCAACCTCGACGATGAACGTTCCTACTCAAACCTACATGTGCGCTTCTCACCAAGCCGTCGCGTTACTCCGACTCGGACACTATCTGATCTTTTAGCACAGGTTAACGCCATCCTCGTCAATGATCCTCTGCCACTGGAAAGATTTTCCATCATTTATACTAAGTACTATCTTTTATCTTTCAATCAACAATCACCTTACTCACAACGAGTCACCCATTAGCTGATGCTGCTCACACCGGACAGCTCGAGCCACATGCAGACAGGCAGCTCCCCAGTCGCCTATCTGTCATTTTCCACGTAAAATTTGATACTATCATATAACGAGACAATGGGATTGACATATAGACGCTCTAGTTTACATTATGCCTCCCTCGTAACATGTGGGAGACCCTTTTGGAGACTTGCGTGAGTGCCAGTGATTTCTATTTTCTGTTCCCATCGGTACACATCGGAGACCTTCGAAAAGCCCACGTAGTACGCTTGCAATCACGGCCGCCGCCATGATTTAGAACAGACAACAAAGAAGGGAACTCGAAGGGAGGTGGGGAGGTCGAAAAGGACCTTAAATCCACTCCAACAACCGCAAGGCATTCATTTCGAATAAGACCAAGGTCTATTCCAACCTATTCCCCTTGGTAGGTAGACACAGTCTTCTTTTAGAGCAATATGTACTAACGGAGCCGCTAGCGGGCCAATCACTTTTACATACGTACGTACACACACCAGACCTTCGTACACTTCTTCATCCCCAGGGATTCAAAGCTGATCATTTGCCACAAATATATTTCAAGGGATCGTATTGGAGCGTCTATCCTCGAGGCATATGTCCGCATATGAAATTCCGACTAACCGGCGTATGCATTACAAATAATACATTCACAACTGAGCATTGGAATTTCTCAACATCGGTCACAGCCAAGCGCACATAAAATACAGCCACATCGGTATTACGGATTTAAAAGGTAATTTATCAATACGCCTATTTTTGTATGTTTTAAATAAAGCCATCCCACACCGCAATACGTTTTAGGAGCCCCATTCTTATAGATGAGGCCCGTGCATTTAAAATCTGATTTATGAGTCGACGAATTGGGAGCTCCAATAAAAAGAAGAAAGAAAAAAAACATTGCAAATTCGACGTGTACGCGGTTGACGTTACTGTCGTCAGTTTACCTTCGCAACACATCAACGGGCTATGAGTTTATTTTTCGTCAAAAATTCCTGTTCCCATCAAAAACGCATGGTCTAGTCTGAAATCACTCATATTGGCGATTTCTGTTTCTGAGACACCATCTTTTCTGATGGCGGAGTTGGTATGGTCTTGGCTTGGCTGCTTTTGGCATCACCAACGCCAGCGGCTATGGCTAGGCCGGGCTTGGCTATATTTAACATGCAGCTGGCTATGGCTCAGCTATATTTGGCACATAGTTGGCTACGGCAAAGCTCGCTCGGCTATATTTGGCATGCAGCTGGCTATGGTCAAAGCTCGCTCGGCTATATTTGACACGCAGCTGGTTATGGCTATGGCTAGCTATATACCACAACAAGAACTGGCCACTACACTAATTGATTATGGCTTTGGCATTGGCCTATAATGGCTTTATGTATTGGTGATGTTTATACTTTTTTGCTCGTAGAGAGTAAGGATTGTTTTTAAAAGCAAAATCTAACGTAGAGATAGTATGATGTGGTCGTCATCATCAGTATTGGAAGAAAAAATTGGACCGCTATTGTGGTCTGATTGTTCTACAGTGTGTAGTGGGAATGAGTGGGAACTTGGTATAACAGTGGACAGAGCTGGGTAGGGGGGAGAAAGGAAGAAAGGAGGGCTGGTAGCAGGCACAGAAGTAGCAAGATAAGCTCAAGTGGAAAATATGAGCGGAAGCAATTTAACTTTCTTGAGTCAGTAGTATTGTCTAAGCCTGGTTGTGTTTCTGCTCCATCCCAAAAAATAAAAATAAAAATAAAGGTAGATGTAATGTGATTAAGTCTCTACAATTCAATATGAGTTAAGTCTGTGGTGATTTTTTGAACCATGTACGCTAATCCATACACCCATGCAAGGGTAACACTTTCATCATCTGCTTTACCTAACCATGGCTGTACCCTTTCTTGGAGTGAGATGCATTCATCTTGATCAAAGGGGGCATGCGGAGAGTCCACGCGTACTTCATTGAGCCGCGCAGGAGGACCTGGCTGCCCAATCCATGAAGTAGCTTCTTCCTGGATATCATTATTCATTTGTAATGAATGGATAAGATGATCCTCCTGTAGGCCTTCCCAGTCAATTCCGTATGCTTCCAATTCTTCTGCAGACATTGCTTCTGTCAAATCAGATCCACGGACACCATGTACTAGCATATCAAAGTTGAACATGTCAATGGGTGACCGATTTGGTCCATCCTTTATTTGAATCTGGTGTTCATTCCATGCCTCAGCAAAAAACGTAAGATCTTGGTTGATTGTTGGAAGGAAAAGAAATTGCAGAAGCCAGATATGATGGGCATTGTTGATGTCAAGACCATAATGGATTTCAAGTTGAGTGAATAGATTTGCCCATGTCGCACCAACTTGAGCAGTGACATCTACCCAGAGCCTCTCGATGCGCACATTGTGGACACTCCTACACAGAGTATTGGAATAAAAAATCAGCTTTGGGGCACATATAGAAGATGCCAAATCTGCAATTCACCGGCCCCAGATATAAGAACCCAAAGTTGAACATGTCAATGGGTGACCGATTTGGTCCATCCTTTATTTGAATCTGGTGGAGGTGGTTCATAATAAGTAAGTTTATTTTGATGAATTTATGGGGTGCCTGTAATCCTAGTTTAAGGCCAAGTATCTTTGGCCTTCGCCATTGCGTAGCCGCATCAGGCCTTACAAAACATGCGCCAGCAGAAGCAAATAACACATAAGCCTTAGTCCTCAGTCACATCACTAACCTTAGTGCGTCAAGCGGACTGCATCGCTAAGCGCTAAGCCATGACAGTATGGGAGACAGGTCAAACACGGTAGCCATGAGAGACAGCTCCAAATATTGACAAAGCCGAAACCAAGCCATCATCAGCCACATCAAGAGTCATCAGCCACATCAAGAGCCATCAGCCACTTTAATCAGGTCAAAACAATTACAAAGCCGAAGCACCTAGCCATAGCCATTTGGTCTTGGTATTTTTTGACGAAAAATACCGTCATAACGGGCGCTAGCGCTGAATGCTTTGAAGCGCTAAAGCCGCCTACGGCTGTGGCCTAGGCCATCGGCCCCCATCTGCCTCCGCCGCGAGTTTCGCTCGCCCCGCTGCGATGGCGCCCTATAAGCTAGTCAGGTCCACCCCTCCTTCCCTCGCCAAATGGACAAACTCTGAATCGCAAAGGTGTGTCGTGTACCTGAACCCAACGGTGTCTGTGCCTAGGCAGTACTGATGTGATAATGATATGTATTACCCGCTCGATTATTAAGTCATCTCCCGCACATACGGCGCGCTCAGGCGTTCTAAACATCAACACGGTGTATATTGCACAGACCGTGTGCCCGGCTCGCGAGGGTGATTGGGTTTAAGTCCTTTGTTTTTATTGCGATTCCGCAGCTCCTTGAATCCTAAAGGAACAGATTAGGAGTGATAAGAAGATCACACTAGAAAAGCATTCCATACACACATAAGTCCCGTACACACCTCATCAAAGCTTACTTGAGAAGGCGTCCTTTCTATCAGAGTGTCACTCGATAGAAGCCGTTTATCCTTATTCTCAGAAAAAGGCATGGGACCAAAAGCCTCACACGAGAACTCACGGCACGCAGTAGATTTAATCATAATCATAACACCCACCCCTCATGCTCAAGGGATCACGAATCATGAATCACGAAAATGATCAATCACTCTCCCTTTTTCTCTCGTCGATTCAATTCATCCGAGTCCGCGACATAGTGTAAAATGAAAAAGCACAGTCGAAGAAGGGCGTGTGTGCCTTAACCCGCAAAGCAATGCCAGCCACCCTTGCTTGTTCCTAGCTATTCCCATATGTAGACAATGGGCAATAGGGATTGTGATGTCCGTTGTGCGTCCGCATTCCACGTTTACCTTTGTTCAGGGGATAGCGGTGAGGTAAATAGAGGGTCGGGGATGCTATTCTAGGTAAGACGAAGTCATCTAGAAAACAAAATACCAAGCAGGTGCCCTGAGCGACCCCTCTCGATGTAGCCTACATACCAGTCAGAAAGAAATCAAAGAAAGAAAGGAGCAAGGGCAGTCAATGAAATATTTACGTGGAACACTGTCGACGAAAGATCGTCGGAATAACTAGAATGTCCCAAAATGAAGAAGAATACAAATACAAAATGTCCAAGGGTACATCAACAAGTAAATATATAACAACTGGCAACTGGCAGAAGAAAAGATCAGAAAACGAGTGGAACGCAAGGCCAAATATGTAAGTTAAATGAAGTATAGCTTTCCAAATTGTACAACGTAGCGCGTATGAGTGTCCGTATCAATGAAAAAGTGGGTAAAATATCAGGTGTATAACAATTTGAAGGAGCGGGTTATAATCACAGTCATTAACGTGCATGGGTTATGCAGTCACACTGTTCTGTGTTAGAACGAATGGGGCGGAAGGATGGACGGACGGTCGTCCCGATAGCGTGAGAAAAAAAAGATTCCGCCGATTTTGGGTGCAGCATTGTACAGACACCCACTCAAGATCACCGCCTAGGTGGGGGAGTGATTACAGCAGGAAGCGCAGCGTCCGCCCCACCCGTGCACCCAGTGGGAATAGGCACATCCAGGGCATTCCACGGGTCCGGATACGCGCATCCAGGGATGGGCGTTGGGCCCGGCGCATTATCGCCTGCATTGAACCACCCATCGTCGCTCGAGCTGACCATCTTCCCACTGGCGTCGGTGAACGTTGGCGCAGGGAGCGTCGCGATCGACCCTGTGGAGGTGTAGAGTGGCAGCTGGGCGACGTCCGTGCCCTGCAGGTCGGTGGGTGGGTATGGGTAGAGGCTTGTTTGTGACGCGGCGAGCGTGCCCCCACCGGACCCGGTCTGCCATGGCTGGAAGGTGCCGTCAAAAGGCGTGTCAGGCGCGCCGCATTTGCCGATGGCAGTTCGTGGATCGAGTGGCATCCATCCGTTTTCGAGGCCGAGTTGGTAGGACCATAAAGGCGCCTCGACGATGCCTTTGGTAGAGTTGCCGATCTTAGAAAATTGTATTATTAGAAGAGAATCCCAAAGGTTGGTTGGTTGCATTGTAACACACCTTCCAGGTCCAGAAGAACCAATCTCCTAGAGCATCCATGGACGCCATCGCGAATGCCTGGACACCCGCTTTGATGCTAGGTGTCCAATTGGTGGAATCCGTCCACGTCGAACAGTCGCCGCCGAAAACAGGTTGTCCCCCAACACCTCTCACAAACAAACCACAATCGTTGAAACCATTGCTGAATTCTCCAGCGAAGGTAACACCGAAATTGGAACGACTACACACTCCACATCATCAGTGCTAAGCAACCTAAACCAAAAGCAACATTTACACACCTAGTATTAAGCTCGCCACCCCAACTGTTGCAAGCCGATTGAGGCCATGTGCCACCAGCATCAGCGCCTGTTCCAGTATCGATAGGTGCCGTGTTTGATTGTCCGTCGAACGCGAAATAAGGGTGCGTATCAAGAGCGACGCGGTCTCCGTTCTGCAAGAATCCAACCCACTGGTCAAGCGCCTGGAACCCGTCGTGAATACTGATGTAGGGTCCTTTTCCAGCGCCTATTCCAGTGATACCGCGGATCATGTCGTACACTTCCCGGTAGCTTCGAGGAAACATACATCAGTCTCTATGAAACTCAGAAGAAAAGAGTCAAACCGAAGAGCGAACTCACAATCCACGCATTTCAGTAGTTCCAATTAACTTGATCTCAGCCTCGTTGATGATCCCGAAGATAGGGACGACGTTGCTCCACTCCGGTTGGGAGATGAACTCAGTGATGATGCGAATGTAATTGATCGCCCGTTGTGCGTTGGCCATGCCCATGACGCCCATCAGGAAGTCGATCTGGCCATCTTTTCCAGAGTGGTTGAATGCTGATCGTGGGGGATTACACTCATTATTGAGTTTCTATTTTTTTGTCCGAGGAAGAGATAAAAACAGACCGTTCTGTGATCCAGGAATAGTATGAAGATCAAGCTTGACACGTAGACCATACTTTCTACACCATTGAAGAGCTTGCAAGATATATCTGAAAAATTTATTGAGAAAACGACAGAAGAGAGCTGTAAAAAAAGATCTACTCACTTCCATGATACCTTTTCAAGGAATGGTTCGTCGTTCCATTTATCTATCGCCCAGAAAGGAATGGGCAGCCTAATCCAATTGAGTCCAGCACCAGCTATCTGCGCAATATCTTGCTCCGTCTAGGGTACAAATGCACCATTCAGATCTTTCAGAGCTCGAGATGAATATACAACTTAAAGCTCACTATGAAGGTCTTATAGTGGTCTTCGATTTGGCTGATACCACCGCCGGCAGACGTATCGGCCGCCATGAGGGTGCTCAAAGTCCACTCATCAATAGCCCCAGGATACTTCTGGTATAGTGCCGGTGTAATAAAAGGTTCCAATACGAACCAGCCTCCGAGGTTAACGCTGAATAGATGATAATCAATCAAGTGCTCTGCGGTGAAAGCATATCATCCGCATACCCATAAATACGATTTGCGGCAAAGTCCCAAGTCTGGTTGAGAGGAGGCGTCCATGAATTTGGGAATGCGTTATTGTTGTAAGGATCACTGGGATCAGAATACCCTGCGAAAGAAGAGTGATGTTAGAAACACGGTGAAAACACCCCTCATAGGGGGGGACAAGAGATGTTTAGTGGATGATGCAGATTTAAAAATAGCCTGGCAGCGCAGTTTGGGCGGGAAATGTGGAGCAGAGCCCGCATTGCAAAGCGAAAACAACTCACAGATGCCCCCAAAGCTATTGGAATATGTGAACGTAGAGCCGTCGTTGGCGGTCACAGTCGACCCATCTCCTCCCGTGATTGCGGCTGCTGAGATTGGTTTTGAGCTTGAAGTGGGAGAAGCTGCGCCTCCCGTGGCGGTTGGATTAGAACCTGGCGAGCCTGATTGCTGGCTGGTCGCTGATTTGTGGTTTGGCTTCACCACGACGAAGATGATCGGCAGGACAATCGCAAGAACCACGATTACCAGAGCCAAGAGGCCAAGGAAGATGAAAAGGCCTCGACGTTTCGATTTTTGCACCGGGCTCGTTGTCACTGGGTGGTCCTCCGCGATATCTTCACGTTTTCCTGCCAGAAGCATGCCCGAATCATTGGGAGTGTTGCCTTGCATGAACGAATCTCGTGGCGACTCGCCCAAAAACGGTGCTGATTCAGTCAGATATGGCGCTCGTGGTTCTTGAAACGAGGCTTCTTCATGGTCGGTGGGAGGCGGGGTATAGTTGGCTGCGAGAGCGACAGACTGGCTCGACACCACGGAAAAGGGTCTTTCCTCTGCCATATCTTGCTGTGACGCCTTGAGGAGATGGTTGGAGAAAGAGAAAGAGAAAGCCGAAACGTCAACATGCTCGCCGGGGTATTTTAGGAAAGTCGAGAACGCCTAGACGGTTGTTTGTCCTCTGCGGGTGGCCTTTGCCGCACCACATGATACCGAATAGGTCCGCATCCTCCGCTGTGCCACCGTGCTCCATCAACTTGGCTGTACAATGCATGTGCTCGTCTATACAATGCCTTACAAGCTTTAGAATTATCTAGACTTTGAAGACAAGAGCATTACATTTCGTTTTGTGAGTGCACTTTGTCCCGAAAACCGGCTTATGTATGCCGCACCGGCCAACACGTATAAATTTAGAATTCCTATTTATAGGCAACTAACATTAGCTTTCGCCGCAGACGACACATTCAACTATGCGTCTTGTTCGCGTCATGCATGAAGTTGGTCTGCTCGGAGCTCGTCGTTATCATTATAGATGAAACCAAGAGTCTTGAGTACTGCGATGAGAAATCAGTGAATATTTTAAATATTCGTAGATCAGTTTATTCTCAGCTTGAAATTCGCAAGCTCCAATTCCCCCGAAACCAGGAATAACGTGGAGTGGAAAACCCAACTGCGAGCGTAGTCTCTGTCAGGATATAGCTGACCGAGCGCTTTGATGTCGCATGATTGTGAGACCATGTAATCCCGCCGGCCATGCAATCCCGACAAGATGAAGACCATCGAAGACTGGTAGGAGGATCGAAAAGGCAAATCCTGGATATTATGACAGTATACCCAGAGATTCATAAGAATCCGAGGTAGTGGGGCTTATGCCTACTGCCTGCCATAATTAATCTGAAGCCAAACAACATCCTGAGAGTTAACCCGGGGTATTCCTTCTCTTTCGTGGCAATAAAATGAAAATCATAAATGAATAGACTTCGTGGACCGTCTTCCAATTATTGGAAGAAAAACAGATAAGATAAAGATGCAGTAAAGAGATTTGATAGATGCATTTCTTACGCTTACTCCAAGTAAATCGCAGTATAGGAGAAGAATAATCTCGACAGAAAGCAACTCGACAAGTAATTAGGAGAAGAATAACGGACATACAGAGCTCCGACGTCTTTCTGGCAAAGTATTTGAGATAGGAGAATCATCAGACGGTCTGAAAGAGAAACTGAAAGCCTCCAGCTAAGAAGTGTATCTAATATCTAATTACGCCTTGATCAGCGAGTAAGGTATAGCAAATTCAATTTAATTTTGAGTGAATTTCCCTCCAACGCTTCGGCGAGGTTAGTTGACTCTATGCAGAAGATCAACGGCGGCGGGAGAAGAACATCAGATATACAAAGCGTAAGTTGTCTTACGAGAATAAGTGGATGCGCAGCACAGATGGACACCGAGCATGACGGTACCGATGATAGAAGGTATCAAGCTTCAAATAAAATAGTCTTCATATCCGTTGCCTCTGAACCTTTTAATCAACGTTCAACGTTTAAAGGTCAGACCCACCCGAAGATGTCGGGAGAATGTCGGCCGACATCGACACTCCTTGGTTCTATCAAGGGCGGGGCGGAACCCTTTGTCCTGTCTGTCAAGTCGGGAGAAGAGCAATTATCGCAGAAGAAAATCCAATACATCATCGACTCGGAGCCTGGCATCTCGGCGTTGCAAAATAAAGTCTATGCCCCTATTAAGGAGACAAACTGAGTCCAGGAGAAACAGAAAAAAACATACAGAGCTTCAGAAAACAGAAAACATATGGTTCCATAATACGCCAAAAGGTTGGCCACCTGGAATTATGTTTCAGGTAGATGTTTGTGTAATCCACAATCGACATCTTGCAACCTTCGAGGCCCGCTGCCCCGAAATGCGGTATCACTAGTCTCAAGGTCCGAGGTCGGAATCGACAGCAGCAGATTAATAAGTTAATTGACGGCGGATGCTGCCAACTACGGGCAGTAATGTAAGCCTTCATTGAAAACTCCACCACGAACGTTCCAGGTAGGCTGCTACAAAGTCAAGAAAAAAAGAGCCATAAATTTTCTTTATTGACACAGACAACGTAAACGATTCAGATTCAGTCGGGGGGCGTTCGGGGGTACAACACGTTTTCCGACATCGTACACGTTCCTCAGCGAGCGGGGGACTCAGGTGGCGGGCAGAGCTGTCTCGTGAAACGTCCGACAGCGTGATGGGAGGCGCAGATAGCCGTTCATCGCAGAGGTAAGAAGAGTAAGTAGTACGCTCCAGCAGGAATGTTCCAGGAGAGCTGCTAGAAATCGACAAGGAAAAAGCTAGAATTATCTTTTTTTTTCTGGCGCGTTTGACACGGGCAACGGACGATCTAGAGGTGTGCTGGGGGCTCGGGGCCACGTTTTTCGACATCGCACACGTTTCGCAGCGAGCGGGGAGTCGCGCGGGGCGGGTCAAATGACATCTAAATGTAAGGGAAATGAACCATTCGCGCTTTCCATCCGTCTATTTGGCCGTCGCGCGTCCCCCTCTCCCCCCTGCGACTAAGCCCATTTTGAATATCTTCCTTTTCTGATTTGATTTTGAAATTGTCGATGAGATGCCGACCGAGACAAGACAGGCCCCGAAAGGGGGCGCAGTTGCGAATTGCGAACGAGAACCCAGCGCGGCGGGATAGATGGATTAGGGCGCAAATGTCGTGAGCATGCCTGACTGCCTGCCTGGATCATTGGGCGCGGTATTCGCGGGCATCGTGAATGTTTGGGAAAGGTAGGTCGGTCGGGAACCGTCCCGCTGCGACCTCGGGCGCGATCTCTGCCTCAGCCACAGACCTGATTCACGCGCGCTCGGATATACACGACGTTTAATCCGTTCCGCAAAAATTAGATAGGCGGAAACAACCTTTAGCTAAGGGGCTTAATGATCGAGTCAGCATCATAGGTTGTGTCATTCTTTCATTGTTCTGAGGGTTTGCGTGCGTGCCTATTAGGGTTACTTTAGCACGTTAATGCACAGTTTGAAGTGTGCATAAACAATGAAACATCACGTTTGATGGGGTATGTACGTACCGAATGATAGATTCGTTCAGGTGTGGGTTTGACCTTTAGAATTAACCGTTCTGATGGATATAGATAATTATGAATGGAGGAGCAGGAG
The DNA here is from genome assembly GCA_015484465.1 of Pholiota conissans. Classification (NCBI taxonomy): domain Eukaryota; kingdom Fungi; phylum Basidiomycota; class Agaricomycetes; order Agaricales; family Strophariaceae; genus Pholiota; species Pholiota conissans. The sequence continues at coordinate 83,851 of MU155214.1, forward strand.
CAGCGGATCTCGTTGGGCAAGCAAAGACATACGGAAGAAAACAAAACGATTTCGTTCTAGCCTTAAATGAGCCCACATATGGATCTCAACACTTCGTAACTCCTTTTTCTATAGATAAAAAAGACGTGAAGAGGAGCATAGAGGGTATTGCGATTGATGAACTTCACTCACATGATAACGCGTTTGACAGAGGGTATGGCCAAAGATAACGTGATGTTGAAATCCTTGGTCCTGAGCCCCCAGATTCAGGGATTTCACCCTAGAGGGAGCCGGATCACACTGTCCAAGGAATGCCACTCAAGCTGCGAGTAAGGAGCTGTTCAAATTCGAATCCCCAGCTCCAGCAGAGCGAACAATTCTACTAAGAATAACTGTGGGGAGGGAGGAAAATAGACATAGGTAATGGATGTCATCTGCAAAAAGGAGGCGCGCTATGCTATGATTGTCACTGAGAACGTTGACAAGGGTGCGCAGCACTGAAAGAAAGAACTTACGTGGGTATGAATTTCTCACTCTTATTTTGGGAAAGACATCCGTAAATTCGCCGAAATTAACATTCTTCATTGAAGAGCTTGGAACGGCATATCAGAAAATCAAAAGACAAAAGAGCTTCAGAGAAAGGAACTCACTTGCAAACGCTAGGAGTTCCCTCTACGCGCACATTGAGTTTTGGTCACCGCAAGCTCATGAACCGATTAACATTACAGATATTCTCAAGGCAGCGACGCAGCTAGTACATATGGCATAAGAGAATACAGCTTCACAGGAGCAAAAGAGACGTTAGCTGTCAAAACTACGCGGATATGTGGGTCTTAACTGACGAAAAGGCTTGCCGAGACGGTTCCGTGCTTCGCTGGTCATTCAACAAACGAACACGTTCAACATGATAACTTGATAAATGCCGGCGTCAACGGATGTTCAACATCGATTCATACACGAGCCGAAGAGGGTTCTAGTGTGGGTTTGTTGAGCTGTTCTAGGGTTCCCAGAGGCGGCCTACGCCTTGGAATCGCATGAGGACCGTTGGCGTCGTTGGTAAGGAAAAGCTGTTACGGTGGGAATTTGTCGTGATATCTCCGTGTGGCAGTGCAATGCAGACAATCATTTTTGATAATCAGATTCCAAGGCTCTACATCAACGTTATCGTCAACATTCCTAACGGATTGATATCACTCGGAGGTTGACTTCCCTCTCGAAGAAGTTGGTTTTCTTGTACTTAGTACGATTTAATCGACGAAGATCCGCTCAGCCGCCGTTCAAGCTCCCGGGTTGACTCTGTTCCGCATCGAATGTCAGTTCGACATCCTTCCCCGAATTCATTATACGAAGTTGTGGGATTTACGAGCATTGTTTGACATGTAATTATGCGACCCCAATAAACTAGTTCCATAAAAATAGTGGCTAGCCTGCTACATTTTGTCTGCCATCCACTCCGACAGGCTGATGATGTCGGAACGAATATATTGAAATTACAGACATCCGCGTCTTGATCAACCACTTTTTGCGCGAACGCCGTAAGAAGCGAAGCGAGAGCTGTTACATTGAATAGAAGGGACTAGTAAGGCACTCTTCGACATTCTGTCATTTTGTGTGCATGGTGATAGATATCGTGAGGAGTTTTCCCAGTGGACTCGGACTCGGAACATTTTACACCTCAGGATGCCCTACGTTAAAGGAAGTTCTTAATTTACTCCTTTACTACTAGCAGCGCCGGCTGAAATTTGTTCTGAACAGCTTGCATTATCTCACCCTGCGACTCAACGCTTCCGTATATGGAATGGGAACCTCGTTTTCAAAGATATCTCGAAGATCATCCTCTCCCGATTCTAACAGCTTCCACCTTTTCTCCAGAACGCGATAAATCAGATAATCATACGGACGAGATAGTTGCGACTTCTATAGGTAAATTAAAACCGAACTCAATTCGAATTTGATCACTTCTTTTTTTCCGTCCTGGAGTCGAAGAGAAGGAGCTTCGTAAACGGTTTCAGGCTTCGTTTCTCGCCGGCATGGCGAGCGTAAATAAAAGCATTCTAAATCTGCATAACTTCATGGATCAGAATCAGAAAGACGAGCAATTTTCTTTGGAAAGTACATTAAACTTTCAGAAAGGTATGAGGTACCGCTGAACGACGTTAGAAATTTCATTATACATTTACTCTACCTTCCAATTTCTGAGGCACAACTCTACTCGCGATCGGAGTATTGGCCAGAGTACCTGAAGGGCACGGACGCTGAGCACCACCGACGCATTGATGATATAATGGATCGCCCCTCGTCAGCGCTCAAGTTTATGTACATACTGGCCTACTTACACTTGTTATTCCGGGAATTTTTGATTGCGGAGGCACCCAACTGAATGTGGCTCCCGAATCGGCCAGTCATTGACAGCAGTCAGTGTGCCTGGAACCTGTGAGCGCTCCTCAAGTTCGTGACCAGACTAAGCAGCGTTGTTCACCGTGAAGGACAATGAGCAAAGGTATCTGGACGACGTGAGCTTCAAAGCGCTTATATTTTAGGAAGGGCACTGTGCTGGGCGCCTGTGTGGCGCAGGGGGGATCGACCGTCGGTCGCCGGTCGCGAGGGAGCGCCTAATAAGGAGAGTATCCAAATATGTAAGGTGTGACGGTGGCGGCGGCGGCGGCGTTGTGGGGAAGCTCAGATCGTCATCGAGTCAGAAGTTGTAGGCGTCGCAGTTACCGCAGCGGATCAATTTCTCGGTGACTATGGTCAACTACTTCAACCATTGTCGATTCCAACGAGGGAGACATGCAGACGGTTGAAACAAAGTCGAAGAGTATTATACTATGGATCCCTCGTTAAATGGGCAAGGCCTTCACCTATGCCACATGATTACCAGCCCCGTTTTGGACCGAATCGCAGGAGTTAAAACGTATATGGGGGTCATAGCGTAAATCTATCAGATCCGTCGTTTAATTAATTATTGGGAGGTTCTCCGCGCAAGGGTCGGAGTAAACAATATATTGACGGGAACCCGCTAGAAAGCCTTTGTCTTTAAAAAGCTATGTAAGTGTTCACAGGAGCTAGAACAAACGTACATCCCCATACAGGTTCAGATCCAGGAAGGACTTACCGGCATCCTGAGAGTACGAAGCTCATCAACAAAGGGTGTGAATACATTCGCACAAACTGGGATCTAACTATATGCACTGGAGGCTCCGTGGGTTAGGGAATATCTGTCAGGTGCTACGTTCATGATAGACATATTGATATCCGATGAAAGGACATGATCCATGGACTTGGCTGTTGTTCTGGAATCTGTATTGCATCCGAGCAGAAAATACGCATCGAGGATCAAAGAAGTGGTTAAATGCTGTCGGGGGGCACACAATCCAAGAGAGCGGAATTTCTGGAGTGCTTAAGCGTTCCGCGAACTAAAGAAAGCCAAGCGATATCAGATTATAATGAATGTTGGTGCTCAGCTGATAGGAATTTATTAATATCATTCCCAAAAGGGCCACCTTATTCGAGCTTACCATTGAAAGTTAACTCTACTATTTACGTCGTGTAGACACCTCCACAACGCTACTGTATCGTGTGGAGGCTAGAAGGAAGATAACATAAAAGGACCGACGAGGATCGCAGAAGTCCAAAGTTCAGAGAATTGAACAGTCCAGGTGGTCCGTACTACTCGAAGTCTTTGTAGAAAGTTCTGCGGGTCTGATGAGGTATTTTAGATAGCCCGCATGAAACTATATCAAGATAATGATTCCCAGAGAACGCGCCCGGCAATGTCCAGGGGAGATTGTAATCCGATCACAGGCGCTTAAATATGGACAGGCGCTTATTCTGTGTTTGCTCCCATGTCATGCACGAACGATAGAGAGCGAACAAGCCTGGTGATTGGTCGATATTTTCATCAAATCAGACAAAATCTTCAATTTCACAATTCATACATGGCTAGCGCGTCGCCCATGGGCTTCCACCGACACTTCGATCCAGTCAAGAGCAGGCGGTCAGCGTTTGGGTCACTAATCGGTCCCATCGGATATCAATGACAGATCTACGTAAATTATACGCGAAGGACATACCTTGGGGTGGAGGTAAACACTGCGAGAAGTACTACAGTAATAAATGAAGGTCAAATCGACTTGAACTATAGCAGGCATCGATCACTCACAATGCCCCAGATCGGAATACAGGACCAGCCGTCTGCACAAATTGTATCTCCTGTCCATCCTAACCCTGAATTTTTGACGCATATCAATAAGTAATAGAATTTAGACGCCAGAATACATACCTCCACACTGCGAGTACTATGAAAACAACCGAAAGATATTCAGCCTCTTTTCTATCAAAAGGAGAATCGCGTAAAAACATGCCTTTGGAACAGTTCCCAGTCCTGTCACAGTAGGCGAAGGAACGCTGGATACTATGGTCGTTGTCCAACAGGAAGGCGCAGGATATGTGGTAGTCGGAGTTGTAGACGTCGTTGGGAACACTGTAGATGAACTACTTGGAGCGAGGGTAGTTGGCGTAGTGGTCACAGATGTATCCGTAACTGGCGCGGGCGGTACGACAACCGCAGCCCCCTAATCACGACGCGACATTGCCATTAACGCTGAAGCGCATACGCACAATTAAATTTCATCTGCACATACCGCTCGCAGGATGAACAGGGCGCAAATTACGAGGACTTTCACGCTGGGACGAGCCATTGAGCAGAATCGAAGCAAATTCACTTGATCAGCTGTATCTGCTGTATATAAGTAAAGCTTTGGATTTATCGGATAAACAAATGTATTGAAAGGAATCAAGTCGGAAAATAAGACAGCGCCCCCTGTCAATGTGCTCTGTCTCTGTGCTTTCTACGCCGCGCTTGACCGGTCTTACAGTCCACGTTCACCAGTCCGCTGTTATTAATATCATAGCCAAGCCAACGCGCTGACAGATCTCTTCGTTCAGTATCTTGCGAACTGAAGTATCTTAACGCTAGCGCTATACTGAGGGAATACCACAGTCGTCGCTGTAGGACGAACCCAAGACGAGTCGAAAAATGTGTATTAACGAGAAGACGGTTGGCCTTTCAGGCATAAAGATATATGTGTGAATATGTTAGTCAACAGAATCCAGAAAGTGCTGAATAGGTAGCCCTTAACAGTCAATATCGTCAGAAATATTATGAAGGAACGACTAGTGCCGGAAGCAAGAGGCATCAGTGTTGCGTTAATTGATATCGCTAAGTATGGCACCGTTAAGGCAGGCAGGGCGGTGTCGAAGATAAGGATTTCTAAAGGACTGAGGTAGCCTGAGATGCGCATATAACGGTTGCTACAACCTAATAAGACCCATAATCTACGTAGATCAAAATCTGATCATACGTACGCGCCCAGTATTTGTGAGGTGTCGGAAAAAATCGACATATTGAGAGAATTCAAGTCGGATAAAATTTGCAGCGTCCTCCCGAGCCGTCCTGTGATACATAGTTAAAGTGTTAGATTGAGTTCTACGGTTATCAACTGCCGGGAGGAAACGTCTCAAACAAGTATCATCAAGCATAATGATATTATAGGATTAGAGTATACTCATCCAACACGGATATACAGCGTCCAACAGAAACTGAACTCTCGCAAATTGCGACACCTCAAACTGATATAACGGACCGCCCAAGTATCAGCCGGTCCAAAAATTCTCAAACATGGCCAGAGTGAGAGTCAAAGTAAGTCAGAAAAAGAAAACGCACGAAAGTCAGTAACACAGCAATACTACATCGAGAAGGCGCATCAGAACTCGGAAAACCAAAGAGAAAATAAGGAGACGAACCTCGACCTAATAACTAATATTCCACCGCATCATCATCGTCGGCTGGCATAGCCGCCGAATCGTCCTTTTTTGCCTGCTCAGATGCAGGAGCTTTGGTCTCATCTTTAGATGGTGCTGCCGACTCATCCACATCCATTTCTGCGTCTTTCGATTCACCAGCGCCTTGACGTGGCGATAGGACACGATCAGGACGGTCGGTATCCATCTCTTTCTCGTCGCGTTCTGCTTCCCTTTGCCTCCGTTGCGCCTCCTCGTCGGCGACGCGCTGCCGCAGTTGGGTGATCTCCTCGATGGAAACTGTGCGCTCGCCGCGGAAAATTTCCCACTCTTTTTCGGCTGCTTGTGCGACCTGCATACAATTAGTTTGAAAGAGGTCAGCTTATTGAAAGTGAAAACGTACCTCCGCCTTCCGCCGATTGAGGAATGCCTCTTGGTCAGCAGTCAAAACGGCAGGGAGATAATAGAGGGGTGGAGGATGTGATCTGGGGATAGGTGCTAGAACATTTTTAGCGTTCGGAGGTGGCGAAGGGTCGTCGGAATGAGAGGGTATGATATCAGATGTAAGAAGGAAGTTTGCTAGAATTGGCAGACGCGTTCTCCTAAGCTTATACTGTAGAAACACATGAGCGACCAAACCAATTACGAGAACGATGAACGCACAATAGAGTCCTTCAGTTGCAAATCTTCTTCTTTCCTGTTCGCTGTTGTCTTGTCTTTTTTCGCATCTTCTGCTCGCCTGACAGAATCAGTTTCTTTACGAAGCTTAGCTTGTAGTCTTTGTTCTATTAGTTGTCGTTTTTTGGCCTGAATAGCTTCAGTCAGCATCCATCGTCATCAACCTCAGGCGATTGAACCCAACTCACCGCATCGCTGGCATTGCGCTCCTTGTCCTCAATTTTGGCCTTGTTCAAAGTTCCAACGAGGATTCCGAACATGCTTTTTCCGCGTTTGCGCTCCCTTCCTCCCGCAGCTGCGGATAAATCGAGGCGCGGTCGTTTCCTAGTCTCACCCGCGCCTTGCGGCACTGGTTCGGTTGGTGATCTGGGTTCGTCCGCAACATCTACCCTAGAATCGGTTTGAGGTGTTCTGTAGATGTATTCAGTTGGACACAGTCTCTACGATGAATGAAAGGGAGCATACTCGTCTGAAGACATGGTATAGATGATGAGTGGAAGAGGAAAGATGCGTGGGAGATTTTCTTGGGCCTCGTCACCGTTTGACGCGGTGTCCTCCTCTCTTCAATGCCACCCAAAGCTACCCCCAAGGCTCCGGCCAAGGCGTCCGCGCCGCCGAAGCAATCCAAATGGAAAGATCACAAGACGAGGCCCAAGCAGCCGTTGACGACACAAGAGCGTATGAAACGCCTATTTACGTCCCTATGTGCGCAAATCGATGGAGGATACTTCGGCAATGCGGTCAAGACATGCGATAAGAGTGTGTTTCTCCTAGCTTGTCATTATAATGTTACGCGGCGGTGCTGAAAGATGTTTACAATCTAGTACTGCGCCTGAAGCCCACAGACGCTGATGCCCGACAGACGAAACTGTTCTTGTTGTTGCAGACTGAGCAATACGACACAGCACTCGCTCTCATCGATTCTGAAGATGATGCTGATAAACTCGCCTATGAACGTGCATATTCGTTGTATCGTTTGCAGCGTGAATCGGAGGCTAAGGAAATTCTGGACGCAATCAAGAAGGATAAGGAAGAAGAGGATCGCGGAATTATGCACCTTGAAGCCCAACTGGTAAATGCTTGCGTTAATTTCAATCATAAGGATCTAGGCGTCTTATCCTTTCCATAGAATTATCGTGAAGGATTGTATCAAGAAGCATTCGATTTGTACAATCAACTCCTCGACACCGCTGAGCCTGTGAGTGAGCTTATCATCATCGTTCAACGTTAATCTTTACACGACCCTCCAAAGGATTCAGAAGAGCATTCGGATATTTTGACCAACCTTCAGGCTTCTCAAAAGCATCTTGACTTTATAGAGCGAGGATACCTCCACGCGCTCGACGCACTCCCTACGTCCGTTACTTCGGCCCTGGAAAGTGTGCCTCCTCCGGTCCAACCACTGTCCGCTGCCGCTGCTGCATCAGCGATCGCCAACGCCTCCGTAGAACAGAAACAATTGCCCAAACCCAAGAAAATAAAGCCCTCTCGTATTCCTACTGGCGTCATCCCTGGGGTTACACCACCACCTGATCCTGAGCGATGGATCAAGAAGAGTGAGCGATCGACATTCGGACAAGGAAGGAGAAGGAAAGGTCAGGGCGGAGGCGGTGGTGCTACGCAAGGAAGTTCTACTGTGGAGGTCGCTCCGACGCCGAATGCTCCAGCTCATTCTTCAGCGAAGAGCGGAGGCAAGAAGAAGAAACGGTGAAATTTGTAGACCTTAAAGGTTCGTAGGCCAACACTGTTCTTTTTTGTCGTTGCTCCCTTCTTCGCTTGTTCTTCGATGTTTTGCTTACTGATCTGGACGTACACTGGCAGTTGTTTTTTTTTTTTTTAGGATTAAAGCTTGTACCGCTGCATCGTAATCAATTTCGAATGTGTTTCACACAATTGTCGCTTCGCAATCGGGGCCTCATGTATGCCTCCTGCTCAGTTACCTAACAGCTCCTGCAAAGTTGCTGGAACTTGTCGAAAACATCGGTTAGTCGGCGAAAGCTCATTCTTTATTCCAGTAAATTTCTTCGTTGCGGCAAATGAACAGCAATGTTCAATCGCAACCTGTTGTCCTCAGGCGTCTAAAACAGTCAGCTGGATCTTTGTTTCGAATAATTATCCTCGGACTCGGACAGTTCCGGTCAGTTGTCAAAATTACCTTGAAATGGGAACTATACCTTCTGCCTCATGTTCCCCTCCAGGAGCATCCTAACGAAAGCCCTCCATTCTTTAACATTGTGCGAGGTACTATTGGCCAGATGAAATCATTATCCCAGGCTTCCAGCCTCATTCACCGTAAATGCCGTTCAACGACTCGCCCTCATCGCATGTGACCATGCGGCGAAAGGCAGGTGGTTCATTTAATGAAAGCGTTTGTCCAGGGAAAAGATTTAGTTCGACATTGGCCCGAACACGAGCTGGCTAAATGGGACCTGAAGTGGAATCTCTTTGGTGATCGCCCCTTCGCCATGCGCTCTCCGTCACACTCGCTTTTGACAGGTTTCATCACAGGTATCACAATAGTGCCGGATCTGTGGTGAGTTTTTCCAGTGTCATATTCTAAATGAAGGTTCGAAACTTAGCTGGCTTGTAGATGCTTATACTCATTGTAATGCATATACCTTTACTCGATTATCTTGGGCGAACACGTGTGGAGATTACAACCTAGCCACGGCCGCGCCTTCGCTGCGCCACGCACGCACGCTGATGTGCTTGCAAAGTGCTTCGACACCACCCAAACCGATTCAACAAAGCAGAAGTCCATCACCATGCGTCAAAGGCCTGTCTGCGCGATTCCTTCCGCCGTTAATCTGCTTTCATGAACTCGAGCCCAAGCCTAAGCGCAATGCCTTAAAAACCAAGCACTACGCAGGGTTCCTCCCCAGCCCTTCCCTCCTCCACTTCTTTTAACTATAACAGTTTAACGACGACAATGTTGCTATCAAAAGTTCTCGGTGTTGTTCTCATCGCCCGAAATGGTGATAGGTATAACTACTACCAAGACCCATTCACGTATGCTGGGTCTGAGACTGAGACCACTGCTCTCGGAGAGGTCAGACACTATCTTAGTTCTGGAAAATCTTTCTGACAGTCCGATATTCACCAGGTCGAGTCCAACCGCCTCGGAAGCTTCATCCGATCGACCTACTTCGACAGCCGCTCCCCATCCTACATTGAGGGCATCCGTTCCGACCTCGTGGACAACAACGAGGTGAAGGTCCGCGTCAAGGCTGGTGTTGAGGGCTCCGTCGTTTTCGACTCGGCCATCGCCCTTCTCCAGGGCCTCTTCCCTCCTAACCCCAACAACAAGATCGTCCTCGCCAACGAGACGACCGTCGTTGCTCCTCTTGGCGGATACCAATATGTTCCCGGTATGCTATCGAGTTGCACTGGAATATGGTGTGCGCTGATAAGATATCAATTACCTATGCAGTTGAGACTGTCGAACCCGGAAACGACCGCTCGCTCGAGTCATGGACCAACTGCCCCAAGTTCGAGAAGCACATTAAGGAGTTCTACTCCTCTGACGAGTTCAAAGCCAAGGCCAAGGAAGCTGCTCCCTTCTTCAGCTCTGTCAAGGACTACGTCTTCGGTCGCCCCACTACTCTGGAAAATGCCGTACGTGATTTACCTTCTCCACGAATCGTGGATGCGGAGACAAGTCGCTAATTATTGTCGGTTTTTTAGTGGAATGTGAGAACATGAAAAGGCTATACGTAAAGTGTCATATACTAAATTTAATTTCGCATAGATCTACGACTACGTCAACTCTGAGCTCACTCACAACAAGACCTATGCGCACCGTCTTCCTCCCACATTCCTCGAACAAGCTCGTCACTGGGCCAATTACCATGAGACTGGTGTCTTCGCTGAAGAAGACACCAACGGTATTGCAAACAGTGCGTGATTTCTTGCTATTGTTCAAACCTTCATTAATGTGTTCTACAGTCGCCGGTCGCACCATCCTCCACACGATCCTTAGTTCCCTCGAGCGCATTGCCTTCAACGGTGACCCTCTTCAGTTTATGATGATCGAGACCACCTACCAGCCATTCATTTCCTTCTTCCAACAAACCGGTGTCAGCAAGGAACATCCCGAGCTTGCTGGTATCCGTACGTATCAACACTCCTTGTACTTCGTTGAAATTGTCTCATTGTCTACTCATTAGCTGACTACGCCTCCGCCATTGCCATCGAGCTCCGCCGCGGCTCTCCCCCTGATGTCCGTGATTTCCTCCGTGTCAAGTTCAGGAACGGAACTACCGGTGACTTCGAGGACGTCCATGTATTTGGCCACCACGCTGATATCCCCTTGACCGAGTTCATCTACCGCGCTGAGGTTTGTCATTCACCCTCGCACACTACTATCATAGCTAATGACGGAAATAGAACGCTGCGATCACGAGCAACAAGCAATGGATGGATGTCTGCGGCGTCAAGTCCTCCGTTGACATCCTCGGCTTCAAGACCACGACCGACAACTATTTCTTCTACATCTTGTCCTGCATCGCACTCGCCAGCGTCGTCTTCGGCGCCCATTTCTTCTTCAAGAACCGCCGCGCCGAGCAGCGCCGCCTTAGGCTCCAGGGTCAAGAGGTGAGTCAAGTCGTTTATGCAGACTATGGCGCCATTGTGCGTCCCAGTGCAGCAGCAGCACCCACAGAAGATGTTCATCAGTATGGGGCTGTGAATCCCTACGACGACCATGCTTTTGTCGGCGAGGATTACTACCCTGAACGTCCACTGTGGATCCTCTGAGCCCACGCGCTGTATTTATGCGGCAGCCGTAGTCTGTCGGAAATATCTAAAAATCCTGGCTGGATCCAGTCAGTTAGTCATCTTCGCGTGATACTTACCGTTTTGCGCGCCTTTCAGAACCTGTACGTCCCTGTCGCCTCCCCTGCCATGGTTCAGGATCAGAAGATCAGATTCGTTTGAAACACTTGACGGTTCGACTGTGGGCGTCACTCGATTCCTAGCGGGATCATTGCGGACTTCTTCGGTTTACAAATTATATACTTCTCTCTTTTTGACTATCTTTCTCCTTAAAAAAACTCCGTTACAAAGCTTTGCTTGTGTTTAAATTTTGTGTAGTATCATTTATTGAAAAGGCATGTTCCCTATTTGATTATCCTACAAATACTGCTCAGAGCATCAAAGCGTGTTTATCACATTATAATGGATCATACGTCAACCTGACACTGTGGATAATATTGACATAAAGTGTGGTGGTGGGTCCACGGAGTTGATGAATATAATCATCATGCATCATAATATGACTTCGTTTGAAAGATAAGCGGTTACCACGTGGGTCTAACTGCGACGCTCTCGGTAAGCAAAGTTGATTCTCCAGTCGCTCACACCTCTTTCTTCCACAATGCTTTTGCAGCCTTCTACAGAATTTCCTGTTCCGCCAGAACTCGTCAAAGAAATTATCACATACCTTTCGCCTTCAGAATGCAAGACATTCTCTTCTGTATCTCGACTCGCGCGAGGTCACGCACTACCTGTAATATTCGAGCAGTTGAGGTATTCAGGCAGGGTGGTACCCAAAATACGCAACATACATATGGCGAGGAAGGACGTGAAAGAGGTCATAAGGTTCGCTTCTTCTCCTGAGCACTGGATGCCTCTAATAGGGCGTACCATGTAGAAAGCTCCGACTTGATTCAGGTATAGGCGAAAAATCCGATTGCGCGATTATTCTACAATTTTTGGAAACACTGCCCAATTTACGGGTCTTCGAATGCTATCAATTTCGCCTTGTTCAACCCGCACATCATATCCAGCTTATGCTTTCCCTTCGACATACATCGCTTCGTGAATTTGTGTTCGATACCCAATCCTATTTGGGAGCCGTTGAGGTCCCGCGTCCAGCAGGCCTTACCGGTTTGAGGAAATTTTCTACCAACTGGCTGCTTGTCGACAATCCGGATGAGCCAGGAAGCTCTTTGGCCCACTTATACGAACTCGTTCGTTCTTCACTCACTACCTTGGTCGAACTCAGGCTAGATATTGATCCCGAAAACCTTTTACCCGACTTCGATCTACAGCTGCTAAAACCTGCTGGGCATACCTTGCGGACCTTTGAATACAGTCTTCAACATCGCGATGAGAGCATCCTTTACCTGATCCCAACAATCTTTCCTCTTCTCACAAAGCTCAGTATCCAATGGAATAATGGATACAGATTCAAGAAACACCCACACGTTTACTCCGTATTCTGGAAGGTTTGTGCGCGTATACCTAAACCTTAGAGAACAAAATTGAAAGGTTTGGATTGTAGGAGTCCCATATCGAAGCTCTCGCAAAAAATACCAATCTTATTGATTTGACATTGTCATCAGACTTTGAATGGAATGCAAATGATTCGTTTAAGGCTGATAGAGACTATGCATGGTGGGTGCGATGCTACGAACGTCGCCTCAACGCGACTCGTGCCGTTTCGTCGGCATGTCCGCTCCTACAGCATTGCAGCTGGGTTCAAATGCGCATCAAACATAACAACGCACGCATTGTGCACTCTTTTATTATTGAGGAACGAATCTCAGACGGCGACACGATTCGGGTTGTGCGTGGTTTGAAACAAAACTGGATGGGACGCGATCGGTCTATTGTGTATAACGGGAGGATTACGGAGGTCTTAAATTGCAAGCTGGAAGCTTTACCCGGAGATATTATTGGCGAAAACGATCCAGAATAGGACTCTGACACGTAACAACAACGAACGTAGCTAAAGTATCAAAACAGTTTTCTTGATTTTGTACGTTTCGGATTTAACAATGCTACCATCGATAAATCCAGTTTTTGAGTCATAGTAGGCGTGGTTGAGAAGATGGTCACAATGCAGCCTTATCGGAAACCTTTATGGCAGACAAATATCATCAATCCACATTCAAATCGAATGATGAAAATTTGACAGATTAAGTAGCATTATTCGCCTTTTTTTACGGTCACGGGTAAATGTGACGGTAAATGGCGGAAAACGCCGCGGCCAAGGTTTGATGGCCAGGACGCGGCTTGCCCTCTGCCCACTTCGTCGCCCCCGTCCACCTCGCCAAGGCCACCCGACTCCCCCGCAAAGCGATGCCCGAGGGCGCGAAAGGGCGCTCGTGGTTGAGAAGATGGTCACAATGCAGCCTTATCGGAAACCTTATGGCAGACAAATATCATCAATCCACATTCAAGTCGAATGATGAAAATTTGACAGATTAAGTACCTGGGGCTTGAAACGTGACGCGTGACGTTGTGGGTCCATGTCTTAGCGGATGAAGAAATGATTTCTCATGAAATTTGGAAATGTTAGCTCAGTGCAGGATGTCTTGTGGTCATATCCTTACATACGAGGATGTTGACATGCAAGTAATTAGACGAAAAAAGCATGGTCAATTACCGATGCAGCCCGTACAACTGATGTAGTAGTACTAGTAGTACATAGAGCAATTCAAATGATAGAAATGTGGATCCCCGCCAGACGCTGGATGCCGGTATATGTGTGGGCAATTGCAGTCAGATGCTCACGGATGAAGATAATGTGTGTATTGTTGGGCGCTGATGTGTGGATTAATAGGTATTTTTATCCATTAGCCTATCTCTATATAATAGAGGGCGAGTTGACGAGGTATCGTTATCGCTGGTCGATTACCGCCATTAACCTCCTTGACTATCAAATTGTATTAGGTCCGCAAGTCCTCTGATGCGAGTTAGTACAAGTAACTAACGCTATACCTTCAGGTGCTGGTCATCATGCATTTTTCGTCGCTCAAACTTATCATGGCGCTTTGCGTTTCTGTGGGTATGTCCTTCGTCTTTACGGCGTCCTTAACAGAAACAGGAATCCAGTATACTTTTTAGTCATCGATGTCGTGATTGCGTTGCCTCTGGGTACCATACCTTTCGTAAAAAAAGGTGAAATACTGAACCCGAACGCGGAAGAAATCGCCAACAAAGAAAGGATCGATGCCGCAACTACACTGGGCAAGTCACATAATTGATTAGGTTCTACAAATCATATCACTTACATACTTAGCACTTCATAACAGCCAACACGCAAATAGCTCACATGCAAGAAGGGCTTGAAAAGTACAAGAATAAGAATAAGAAAGCCGAGGAAATTTACGAAACGGTGTTTGGGAAAAAAGCCAAATTATCAAGGGTTGAAGCTGTCGTGAACAAACTCAGCAAGGAAAATGTCTATGTGAAACTAGCAACAGAGCAGTTCGACGACGACGAGATCGCCGCTGTGACATTTTCTGCCCCGGACTTGAAGTCTAAAGGAGCGGACAAGCCTGAAGAAGTGCAGAAGCCGGAAGTAGACAAGCCTGCAGATGGTCAGTCTTCCAAAGGAGTCTGGACAGCTTCGCCCATAATGTTTAGCTCCAGGTTTCATGGCATGTATATCTTCAATTGACAATCTCATGCACGCTGAAATCTTGCAGGTCAAGGAGGCAACGCGTTGGATGACGCAGGACGAGCGGGTACACTTATTCACGAAGCCTCTCACCAATTAGCGAAAACTGGAGACAAGGTGAGCAGGTACGATAAAATCCTCAAGCCTTCCACCACGGGGGATGAGAATGGACTAGATGGCTGTACGTAAATGTTTTCTTCCCGTGCGCCGGAATTTACATGACGAACAAGGTGATACAGATACCTCAAATGCGAACATGCACAAGACTGTAGCCGAAGTCAACAATGATGCGAAGTATACGGGGGTTAGAGATACTGTGAGTAATATGCACGAGAATGCGGAATCGTACGCGTAAGTACCAAGTTTATGCAAGGAACAAAAAGTCTACTTACTTGCAGGCATGTAGCTTGTTTGCGAGCTTGTGCTCCCAACCTGGAGCCCTGACTAGGCGCGATGCAAACCACTACAATCGAGCGCTGGTTGAAGGCGACCACGAGGAGGTACTGTATATACAGATTCTTAAATTTTCGGCAGATTTCTCTGACCCGTTACTTGCCCCATACTCAGCTCAACTATCTCGCACGACGCAATTCCTGCAAGCTTCCAGCAGACTATTTCGCCAAGAAGGCCGCTGCGAAGAAAGCTGCTGCAGCAAAAGCGGGATCTAGTGATGCGAAAGCCGCTCATAAACCTCTCAAACCTTCGACCATCGGCTCGGCGCTTCATGCGGTTAAGAAATTGAGGCAGAGTACCGCAAGCCTAGGACACGTTTCTGGGTCCAAAGGCACAAGTGTTGCGAAGACCACCATGGCTGGAAAGCCGATGACGAAACTTGGTCAAGTCGGCTCCAAGCTCGCGCGAACAAGGAAGTCACCAGTAAGTGCACCTCATGCTCGTAAACTAACGAAAAAGGACTCATAATCGCATCAGGTTCAATCCTCCCACAAGCCATCTTCGATAATCGTAGCTAAACACGGGGCCGGGCGCGCTGGTAAACTCTTCAGAAAGCTGACAACAAAACGAGTCCAAGGCAAGGCCACCGTAGCAAAGCACTCTTCCACCGTCAAGCCATCGACCGTTCGCTCAGCGCTCCATGACGCTAAGCGACTAGGGAAGAAGTCGGCGAGCCTAAGACATGCTTCCAGTCCAAGAGCCACCAAGCGCACAACCCTTGCGAAGATCTCCAAGTTTGGCAAGACGCAGACGCACAAAGGTCATGTCAAGACCAAGTTGCCAACGAGAGTGGTGCATTCTCGCAAAACGACAAAGCATGCTTCAAAATCGCCTCAGGCTCGCGTCTCCCATAAAGCATCGTCCAAGGTCGCAACTAAACGTGGGGTAAAGCAGCCAGTCGCCGTCAAAGGCAAGAAGCATTGAGCTTGCGTTATGTGGCTTGATTTTTCCACCATATTCAGTTGTCTCGCGTTCGCTGTGTAGTTTAGAGAAACAATGATATCAACGGTTTTGAATACTCCCTTCATAACGTGCGTGACATTTCAGTATTCGGGATCTATAGTGTCCAGCGAACAATATTTTCGGAAAGGAGTGCCTTGTCGGTGTCGTCGTTGTCAGCTCAACATAGAGTAGAGCACATCTACCGTCGTCCGAGTCGTCGTTGGAGTTATCTGACAATATTGCGACGCACCTAAAAGTTCTCCTGTTCTTCGTCGCTCACCCCCATACCCCGCCGCCTCCTCTCTGGCATCGTCGAGAATTCTGGATTGTTGCGGAAGGCGGCGTCGATGACATACAAAGTTCAATCTCCGATTGAACTTTGACTCCAGAAAAACGAGGCTCATAAGCAGTCTGTCTTTTCGCTCCCCGTTTCCTGAGCAAGGAGCTGGCAGTAAGTGGTCCTCGGTTGCACGCTAACCAGGATCACAAGGTACCTTCAGACCTACTCATCAACTCGGCAACGTTGCGGTTGCCTCCGTCAGGACAATGTTTTATCGGAATGTGAATGGTAACCATGACTCCTTCCCGAACTCATTCTGATCGAAGGGGAAACGGTCTAAAAGAACTCGAAAGGCGTTGAAAAACCCTTGTTGATTATCAAAAAAACCATGCATCTGATCCCGCCTCAAATTTCAAGGCTGTGCGTTGAGGGAATACTTATGCACAATGGCTCGCTTGCTTGACCCGTCATCAAGCTTTTCACCACTCCTTTCTCTAGGGCGTCGTTTGCTGGGGCAGACACGCGTCGTTCATTGTTTGATTTGAGGATACTTTGTTGACTGAAGCATTATGGCTGAAATGGTGGATTGTTGTGGGTGTTGTTTGTTATGTTGCGCGTGCGCTTGTGAGTAGTCTTCTCGACATTCCTATCCTATGTGGCTCTCACCTTTCGATATCGTTAGCTGTTTGTGGAAGGTTGTGCCTTTGGAGTACGTTTTGTTACAATTTGTTATCTCTCAACTTTCATCTGAACGATGTTTGATAGTTCCATGGCCTGGGCGTAGACAGAAGGCGAAGGATATAGAAGACGACGAAGAATATATGCGACGGGTGGAAATGGATAACTTTGTAGCACCAGCGCCTGCGAACTACGTCCAGCCTACATTAAAGCAGGGCCCTATCGTCAATCCGGACAGGGGAAGTCACGGTTCACCAAATGGTACGTCTGGTTGGCATTAATGACGCATATAGTCACTTATGTCGGGGAGAAGATGGTCGACGTAGCAATGTTACCAATGGCTCTCATGCGCAAAGACCGAGCGTGAACGGTTTCCCGGACACTCAAGAACCTCTGCCTCAGCGGATGAGCGAGCGAAGAAGCCAGGAGCCAAGTCACGAATATCCTCCTCAACCCTCGCGTGAATCTCAGTCGGCGCGTGGTGGCGACAGACACACTCGAGAACCAAGTTCGACTGCCAATGTATATGCCTCGCAGCAACCCGTTGCAACACCTCCCAAATCTGATGCTGTTGGATCCCAACACCAGGAAGTCAGCACGACGTGATGAACAAGGACTACTCTCTTTTACTGCGTTAAGACCTTTGCATCCGTGATTTCCTCGCGCTTACCCTGCCTCGCTATCCAGTTCTATCTCGCGTCAAACGCGAATAATATTTATACCCCAATTTTGACGTATATATCCTACTGAGCGTATGTCCTAATGCAATAAAAAGAACCTCCTTCCAAGGATATGAAAACGCGCGACGCGACTGATCACATGCTGGTGTGAGCAGGCGTGAGTACTCGAACCTCATTTCGGCAGCGCTTGCCTCTTTCCAAGTCCTCCATGACTCGCAATGTCTCTTAAAACCCTCAGCGACCTAGACACCTGAGTCGTAACGCCACTCGCAACCTTTCGGGTCCGCTCTAGACATGATTCGTTTGTCATGGTGAGTCATTCCGACCCTGTTCGCCATGTATGACGTTCGACGAGTCACCTAGGCGCTCGTGTGGCTATCGTCACTCCATATTTAAAAGGACGCTCACGGCGAGGTGGAGACCATCGACCATGGCAGCCATCCATACCGCTGAATTTGTTGCCTCTACTCGCCCCGTCACCCTTCCTGATATTCCCGAACTCTACAACCCCAACTACCTCGATGTCTTGGTTCCAGGTTCAACCGAACACCTCGCGGTTGAGGAAGTCAAGCCCGTCGAGCTAGCCCCTGTAAACCCCTACATGGATGCGTTGAAGGCCACCGCGAACCGTACTTACACCGAAAACCAAGCACAGGCTCTCAAGTCTACTCTCTCCCCAGTTCTCGACGCGTTCAACGGTCTCACCCAGGACATATATGGCAGCGATATCTCTCGGTACCTTACCGCGTCGTGGAAGGAGGATCCACAGTTGACACTTCGTCTTATCTGGAATTTGCGAAGCATCCACGACGGTGTCGGCGACAAGGAGCTATTCTACCGCGCCTACGGATGGCTCTACGATAATCACCCCCGCACGGCGATCGCCAATTTGCATCACCTCGTAACCCCCGTCTGCGTCTCTGGGAAGAAGAACGCGCCAGCAAAGGCGCATGGATATTGGAAGGACCTTCTCAACATCGTCGCTCTCGCCTGTGTTGATGAACTCTCGGATATCCCAACACAGGCGACTTTTCTCCATGCGCCTAGGAGCCCGTTCACGTACCACAAAAACAAGATGCCCAAAATTGCTGGTCAAGAGACGCCGGCGGAGAGGATTGAAGCTAGTCTCCGGGAGTCGAAGCGGGCTAAGGAGAGGGCTGCTCGGGCGCGCAAGGAGAAGGCGGCGGAGAACCATAAGCGCCTCGTCGAGAAGCTCGCGCAGCCAAAATTCCGCGCGCTCTACGTCGCCGTCGCCCGTCTTTTCGCCGAACAGCTAGTCAAGGATCTCGCCGTTCTGCAAGAGATCAACGCTCTCGCACCCGGGGAGGATCGTCTTCCACTCATCAAAAAGCTCAGCCTGGCCGGCAAATGGGCGCCCACCCCTTCCTGCTCACACGACAACGTCACTCTCATGTCTACCGCTATCGCCGACCTCATCCATGCCGCTCAGGTGTTCACGTTCTCCTATCCATCTGTTCTCAAAACCTCCACGGACCCCCAGCAGCGTGCTGTCGTTCTGCGCTCGTTCTACCAGCGCTGGGTACTCACCGAGCTCCGGCGGGCAGCATGGTATCCCGAGCCTCTGATGTCGGCCCAGCGGTGGAAGGAGATCAAGTACAACTGGGTCTCTTCGGCCGCGATGAAGAACAATATGTCCCATTTCTTCGCTCACGATCCGGAGGGCTTCGAGCAGTATCTCACTTCCGTCGAGGAGAACAAGAAGTCGATCAGTGGTGCCACGCTTCTCCCCCACGAGCTCGTCGCGGAGGCGATCAAGTGCAGCCAGCCATATGACGAGAGCAAGAAGACGCTTGGACAGCTGAAGAGGAAGTTGGCGAGTACCCGCCTGCGCGTCGTCGAGGCGCAGTGGAAGACGCTTATCGACAATCTTCGTGAGGCGGGATCGATCGAGAACTCGCTCGCTATCTGCGACGTCTCTGGTTCCATGGGCTACATCTCCGGCGGATACGACAAGCGACACGTCCAACCCATCCTCCCCGCCGTCGCGCTTTCTCTCGTGCTCGCCTCGCTCTCCAAGGCGCCCTGGAACGGCGGCTTCGTCACTTTCTCTGCCCACCCCCAGTTCGTCACCGTCGACCTCGCCCAACCGCTCGCAGACCAGGTGCGCTTGATGCAGAACGCGGATTGGTCGATGAACACGAACCTTCAGGCCGTCTTCCTCGACCTGCTCCTCCCGCTCGCGGTGCAGAACAACGTGAAGCAGGAGGACATGGTCAAGCGGCTTTTTGTGTTCACGGATATGCAGTTCGATGAAGCGCAGCCGGAGAATGAGGGGGCCACCGTGTGGGAGACGAACTACGACCGCATCGAGCAGGCGTACAAGGCGGCTGGGTACGAAGTGCCGCAGATTGTGTATTGGGATCTGGCTTCGTCCGGGAACGCTGCGAATAAGACGGTCGAGGTGGAGAGCGATCGGAAGGGCGTGGCGATGATGAATGGATTCTCGCCGGCGATGTTGAAGGTGTTTATGGGCGAGCAGGTGGAGGAGGAGGAGGCGGAGGCGATGGAGTGGGAGAGCGTTGGGGAGGACGGGGAGAGTGTTACGGTTGTTGAGAAGAAAGCCGAGTCTGAGTTTAACCCGGAGAATGTGATGAAAAAGGCCTTGATGAGGCCTAGCTATGATGGACTTGTCATTCTTGACTAATTTATTTTGTTCTGCACAAGCTTTACATTTCATAACATACCCCCGCACATATTTTTCTTGTTTTGCTGTATTTTATAGAACCACGCCTCATTCTATTTGTAGCATATTTCTCAAATAGCGAGTTTTGAACACCCCAAAAGTTTTAGTTTTACAGATTGTGCAGCCAAATTGGTCGACCTCGCCTTTTTGTTCGCGCGAGCCTCCCGAAGCTATATCTCGTTGCCCATTTAACAACCTTGGTGGTCTTCGCAAAACTCGTCGGACTTTGGCCTCACAGGACCCAAAAATGTGTCCTGTGCTTGCAGTACGTACCCTACCTCAGTTTCTTAGCCACCGCCGAGCCGATCGTCGAAAGCTTGAGAGGGTTGTGAGCAGCTTTTGCGTTACTGGATCCTACTGTCGCGACAGCAGCCTTCTTCGCAGCGGCCTTCTTGGCGAACTAGTCTGCTGGAAGCTTGCAGGAATTGCGTCGCGCGAGATAACATTACACTGCTGGGTGTGATTGCTTTTCCGAATCATAAAAGCATTCTTCCCAAATGTTTCACGGCTATTTTTGCCTAGGAAGTCAAATATTTCTACAAAGGTGGACGAAATAGGCGAACATTTGAGGGAAACACTTTTACGAACTGGAAAAGTAATCCGAATGCCAGCAGTGTTAATAATATCAATCAAGCCAACATATCAGCGCCCAGGGATCCACATTTGCGTGCAAACTGCGCCGCGTATCTCGGGAGACGCACTCAACTTTTCCGCTCGCTTCCTTATCGCGGAAATTTCGGACTCACAAAAGCCTGTGTGCAACAATCCACCTTCGGGAGAGGTGACACATGCTTAAGCTTGTTCGCCGTCAAATAACTCTGTCTTGAGTGACATTTAAGAACACACACTCATAACAGACGGCAAATAGATAAATATTTGAGCACAAGTCACGTCTGCTACATGAGAGACCTGTGCACCGTGTGGTTACTCGTCGTCCGATTCTGGGTCGTTTTCGCCAATAATGTCTCCAGGCAAGGCCTCCAGCTTGCAGTTAACGGCCTGTGTAAACATTCCGTTCAAATACCTACACCCAGACCACTCGCGTCCCATCCAATCCTGTTTCAAGCCTCGCACAACACGGATCATGTTCCCATACGTGATTTGTTTCTCAATGATGAATGGGTGCACCATGCTTTCATTGTGATGTCTGATACCGATTTGAACCCAATTGCAACGTTGAAGAAATGGACATGCCAATGCAACAGCCTGTGTTGCACTGAGTCGGCGCTTGTAGCAGCGCACCCACCATGCATAATCGCTATCAGCTTTGAATGAATCATTTGCATCCATTTCAAAATCTGACGACAATGTCAGATCAATGAGGTTGACGTTTTTTGAAAGAGTTTCGATATGCGACTCCTACTCCCGGAAAATAAACATCAATTATCTTCCACAAAAGTGAATTTATGTGGACCAACCTTCCACAAAACAGAATAAACATCTGGATATTCATTATATCTGTACATATTGCTCCATTGAATAGTGAGCTTTGTGAGATGTGGGAAAATTACTGGGATGGTGTCGAGGATACTCTCATCGCGGTGTTGAAGACTGTATTCAAAAATACGCAGGGATCCACCGGCAGGCGCCAACAGTTGCAGGTCCAAGTCCGGTAAAAGGTATTGAGGATCTACGTCTATTCTGAGCTCCACCAGAGTAGCAAGTGACGGTCGAAGGAGCTCATACAAGTGAGCTAGAGAGCTTCCCGCTTCATTTGGATTGTCGCCTATATTCCACCTAATATCAAGCTTTTTTAGACCAGTAAGGCCAATTGGACGACTCCTTTCAACGACCGAATAAAAGCCGCCGGGTTTGAAAAAAAGTTCAAGGAGTGATGTATGTCGAAGGGAAGACATAAGCCGAAAGTGATCTGCAGTTCGAATGAGGGGATCCCATTGGCGGTATTCGAAGGCCTGCAAATTCGGAAGGGTTTCCAAGAATTCGAGAATGATTGTGCAATCGGATTTCTGGTCCCATTCTGAATGTAGCTCGAGTTTTCTACATGAAACATCGCGTTATTAGAGGCGTATATACGGCGTTCAAGGAAAACAAACAAACTTGATAGCTTCCTTCACGTCTTTCCTCGCCATATGCATGTTGCGTATTTTGGGTATTATTTTTCTCGAATACCTCAGTTCCCTGAATATAATAGGTATTGCGAGGTTTCGTGCTAGTTGAGATAAACAGGAGAATGCTTTGCAGTCTGCGAGGGGAAGGTATGTGATGATTTCCCTGACAAGTTCTGGTGGCACTGGGAAGGGTGTCGAAGACTTTGGTGAAACCATTACGGTGAGGAGAAAGAAGGTAACACGAAAGCTGAATGATCAGGTAATCAGCATTGCTTATAGTTGGAGGCCCACTTAGTGCAGAACCCCCATGGACCCACATTGTGTTTGATATGATGCTGTATCAGTGGGCTTCCGCAGTAACATCACACACATCGCTGAAACTTGGTAAGAAGCTGAATCCTTCAGGATTTTTACGATGCGACGGACATGATAACTACAACAAATATGCACCTTTGATCAAAGAAAAAGGATCAATCGCTCACCCCTCATTCTGTTTGTAACATACTTTTTAAATTCACGAGTTTTGTTTTCCAGATCGCGCGTGTGAGAAATTTAAATTACGAACGATGCGGATGATGGGTGAAGAATGCGAAGGACGTCTTATGCCGCCATTTGCGTGCCAGATAGTTATTTGGTCGACTCCGGTAGAGATGCGGCGGTGCTGTCCATAGTGGTCGAGCGCGATGCCATGTTAAGGACACGAGGGAACAATGGAACCACAGGTGCAGCGGAACTAACCAAGGCAGCGTTTCCTGAGGCGATGGCCCTCAGACGTTTTAAAAAAATTGGCTGTGCTTCGCGTAGGTATGGTCTGGTCATTCGCCTTGAGTAACGAGTTCCGCATCCCGGAAGCGCTCGATTTGTACCAGAGAATGCTTCTTATTGTCGAAAATTGTCGCCAGAATAGATTCTGCTCTGGCTTGCTGCTATCTAGACACTTGCAGTACTCCAGCTTCGTCACAACATGCTGCGAGAGCTTGTCCCACATAAGACCGATGACTCTGACGTCATGATTCGGAAAGCGGATTTGAGGAGTGAAAGAACATTCGATAACATCTTGAAGAGACCAACACAGAGATTTTATCGAGAAAAAAACCCCAAAATGGCGCAGAAAACAAGTGGTCAGCGTGCGGGTGTTTTGTGGGTGTGAGTGTGTGACGGTAAAGACGCAAGTTCAACACAGTTAATTAAGTACCCCATTCTTGAGTCGACGGCCTGAAAAATCCCATCAACAAATACTTGCTCACCTCGCACGTTTCTTTCACATACGGCTATTAAGGCCAAGGAGTGAGAGGAACATTAAAAAAATTTGAATTATAAATCATACATTTAATTGGTGCAACAATTGGATTACCCTTGTATTGGGACCCGACACAAAAGCGCAACTTGCGAAGTGAGAATAAGGCGTGGGAAAATTATTTTGTGGGCGCACGGCCCGCGAAAGCCCTGGAGAACAGCTACTTGGTAAATTGACGCTAAAAAACGTTGAATCGCCGCAGACCCGGATATATATAAAACAGTCAATGTGAATCATTGACTAGTACAGGAAAACTTGTACAGCCTATTGCATAGCCCATCGCTGAACGTTCAGCTATTGTTCTAAAAACAACCTGTGATGCACATGATGCGCTGTCGTTGAGTAAAATGGTGTGCATGGGCGGGGGTTGCGAAGACTTACCTTCCCTATTCTCAGCGATGTCCCTCCTTCAGATCTTGAACACCGGGATGCAGCATCTTCCCCTTGAGCTCGTTCAAGAGATTGTTTCGTTCGTGAGTAAAATGCTCTCAAATATTATATGTCATTGATTTGCTTGAAGGCAACGGTTTCGACTCGCGAAGGCGTTCCAACATATGACAAAAACCATCTATCTTCCCTCCGATTAGTGTGCAAATGCTTCAAATTTGCAGCCGACCCACTTCTGTTTTCGGAGATCAATTTTGACTTCCACGACGACTATCTTTCAAAAGTCATAGGATACTTCCAAACACTCTCCAAGAAGACACACCCGGCATGTCGATACGCTAAGACGCTTCGAATCAAAAGCTTCCCTGATCATCCATTCTGCTTCCCGCATGAATATCATTCGCTATCAGCTTGGATTTCGAAAGCAATTCAGGCTTTGGTAAATGTTCGAGCAGTATAGTGAGTTGTGTTTATTCATTCGGAATTTGTGGTAAAATTCATGGGAAAAAGTTGGACCATCACTGGCAGGAGATATGACATCTTGTGGTCGATTAACGAAGGGCTTTTTACGCTACCAAATTTGGAAGAGCTTCATCTCGAATTCTACGAACTTAGAATTCTCCAGTGGCAAGCCCCCGATATGATACCTCTCCGTCGGTTCCGCAACCTTCGAAGTATTGACATTAAAGGCCATAATCTATCTGCGGAATGTGCTGCCGATTTTGTGGTCCAGCTCCGAGCGATACTCAAAAGTGGGGGCTCCATCAACAGGATAGGCCTATCACTCCCATCGTGGTACGGAGTCTCCGAGGATGACCTGCATATTCTACACAAAGTTCTTCAGAATACGCCACCAAAAAGTAATCTACCTCTCCAACACCTCCGCCTCCAAGGATACACCCTCAAACTCGATTCTGTTACTCTTCCGCACCTTCGACATTTGACGTCTCTTGATGTCTCCCAAGCAATCGGAATGCACATCGGGGACGCGAGGTTGAATTACCAACACCTCTGGGATGATTTAAAATCAGCTTCAATATACATCAAAGATCTCAGAGTATCTGAGATCGGGCGAGACCTACTTGGCTATCTCAAGGCATATTCCGGCCTGCAGAAGCTTACTGTTATCGGAGAGCCACTGTTTCGTATTGGGCACATGGATGATATGGGCTATGCTATCGCTGCTGAGGAGGCAAGACAAATTTCGCATGAGCTGTACAGCTCAGTCCTTCCTCGACATAAAGAATCATTAGTCGCTTTTATGGGACTGAATTATGTTGAATGGCTCACTCCCAGCTACCTCACTGCCGACGAAATGGCCTCGTTGTCCGTTTGCAAGAAGCTTCACAGCGTTGCTATCTCGCTCCAGACGTCCGAAATCATAGACGACAAGTATGTTAACATAGTAAGCTCAGAATTATTGACGCCTTTCTCTGTGATTAATATCTTACCCTCGAAACATTCGTCCAGAAAAACATCATCGAAACGGCCTTGATGCTCCCAGAAATTACTTACATCCGCCTCTCTTATTCGCGCAAGCGAGTGAAATCACGACACTATGCATGCTGCATTAACAGGCGCAACATCAACCGTATAAAGACGAAGATTGAAACGATCCTAAACTCGATCCAACTTCGATGTAATTCCCGGTGGAGTTGTGGCTTGCAGCAGCGTGAACTTGTTTTCGAGGGAACTTGGTATATTTTCTCTCTTAAAGACGATGGGTATATCAGGTTACAGTAACAGAAGCCTTTTTTGAGATACGACATGTAATATATCAGGCATATTGGATTGGTCATGGAAGTATCGAGCATCGATGATGTTGACCTTGGCCTGCACTCGGGATTTACCGGGGTGCCGCAGGCTTTCAAATTTCAATCTCCGTTCCAGAGACGAGACGCGTCGGCGGCCATGCTTTCCGTCCACTACGTCCATCTCCCCGTACCTCACCTTCGCGTCATGAGAATGCGCACCAAACTCAAGCTTGACAGGAACTCCAGCATTCGCTGAACGATCCTGACTGTTGTCTTGACAAGCCTCTTTCCAACTGTCAACAACACTGCCAAGGGAATTGGGATCGCGCGCGGCTGGGGTGTCCACAGTATCGTATTCTGGACGCCTCATCGCTGGTTGAAAAAGAGATTGCCGAATCCTGAGTGTTTCTGAGCAGGGATTACCTACGAGGCAATCTTTTCGTCATGCTGCCAACTCGTCAGAATGCAATGCGAAGCGCGTTCCCTGAAGCTAGCTAATCACGCGGACTCCTGATTTGGTGACAATACCTTTAATTTTGTCGACGATAAATAATACAATGCAAACTCACTCATCCGATAGGACACCAGATGTGCTTTCTTATCTCACCACTGTTGTATTTGGCAATCGTGTGGCTGGGTGAAGGCTTTTTACGCACGCTGTGCGCGACAGATAGGAAGTGGGTCGTCATTCTTGTATCCGCGAGGAAATTCTTCTCACAAGATAATTAGACGAGCGTGAAACACCTAAGACTAACCTGGACTTCTGAATGAATGATTTTGTCAAATTTGCAAACCCCAGATTTATGTGAGCGGAGAAACTTCGGACTTTCTTCCAGCGAGCCGGCTCATCGAAGATATTATTCCATAACTATTCCCTAGAACACCTACGTCGTCCGACTACGCTTCAGAATACTTATCAATCTGCAATGTCAGATGACTTTGACTAGCCTGCACAAATAGAGTCCTCAAAAGCGAGCCATCTCTACTGAATCCCAGGCTCCCCAGCTTTACTCCAGCTTTACTCTCATTGTGTGCCGATGATATTTGCTGCTTTGTTTTTCACCAAAAGGTTATCAAATATTCTTCTGCCAGTCTCGAGAAGATCGATGATGACTACTGCTACTGCGACTAGAACGGCCAAAAGCGAAGGCTCCATTGCCGATATCTTCACGTCTCTGACCAACGAAGAACATACCGCTCTTCCCGATCGTTTCATTGATCTCAAAAAAGAGCTTTGGAAAGATTCCCTCGTCGAAAGTTGGAGGCAAGTCCTGGAGGCTTTGGGCCCCGCTATAGAGGAGATCGAATTCAAGGGCTCCGATGTGAGTTACTTTTTCTTCTAATCGATTTCAAAGGATGCTTACGTCCCTCCCAGATTGTTCCTCGAGTTAGCTACGACGAGATTGTACAAGGATTAACCCAAGAAAAAATCGACGAGATCAAGAAAATAGGTGTCATCGTTGTCACGGGAGGTGTTCCGAAGGGAGTATGGTTTACCTTGTCTAATCGAGCTTCTCTCTGCTGACCATCATGTTTATAGCAAGCCCTAGGTTGGAAACAGTCCATTAGAGATTATGCGAAAGTCAACGTAGAACATGTCAAAGGTATTCATCTCCCGAGGAAGTGAGGGTAATTGATACTGATCTTTCGGTATAGGCTTCCCACCCGATAACATCCAAGTTTTTGAGATCTACAACTCCAAAGCTCAAACCGAAGCCCGCACTCATCCCAGCATCATAAACACGCAGAAATTTTTGCTTTCATTATGGCACAAATCAGATCCGTCCACTGAAGTCAGCCTGGAGACGCCAATGTCATACTTCGATCGGCTTCGAATTCGCCAACCAGGTGACTCGAAATTTACTCTGGGTCCCCATACTGATGGAGGATCCGTCGAGCGGTGGGAGGATAAGGGTCTTCAAAAAGTGTTTTCAAAGCTTCTGGAAGGTGGGAGTAACTGGAAGAATCATGACCCATTCGATGCGACACCTCGCCTTGGAGTTATTCAGGATATGTATCACGCTACGTGAGTTGTTAACATTTTTGGTTCACTCATTTCGCCTGACACTCTGACTTAGGAATGCGTGTTCAATCTTCCGTGCTTGGCAGGGTTGGACCTCTATGTCCACTACTGGTCCAAATGAGGGCACGTTACGCGTTCTTCCTATGCTTTCCCTCTCGTCCGCATACGTCATCCTGCGTCCTTTCTTCCGTCCTAAGCACCCTTCGTCTCCTTCCCTCAAATTTGAAGACTGGGTTCCCGACGTTGACTCGCCGACTTTCCCTGGGAGCAGCATCCGCAAGACGCAAGAGCTCAATGAGAAGACGCACCCCCATTTGCAGCTCGCCCGGACGATGGTATCGGTGCCTAAGGTGGAGCCTGGTGATCAGGTCTACTGTAAGTCGGTCTGCGGGTGTTTGTGAAAACAAGCTAAATTGGCAAATTTTCGAGATATATAGGGCATTGCGACGTAGTTCACGCTGTTGAATCTCACCACAAGGGAGCGGGCGATTCTTCCGTGCTTTACATTCCAGCCGTTCCACTCACGGTGCACAAGTAATTTAATTCGACCCAATTCCTATTTATTTATTTATTACTGACATACGTTCATCCACAGCGCCAGCTACATACGTGACCAACGAATCAACTTCTTTGCTGGCCTTCCCCCTCCGTAAGTTGAAGTCAACACTCATTGCGATTGATTATGCAGACTAACTGTGAGCGGTGTTTATAGGGATTTCCCTGGAGGCGAAGGGGAATCAAAGTACGTCGGACGTGGGTCGGTGGACGACATAAACACAAACGAAGGTAGATACATGTACGGCCTGAAGGCCTTCGAAGTAGATGATAGCAAGGCCCTCAGTGCCGAATTCGTGGAGAAGGTGAACCGCGTCCTTGTGTAACTAACTCTTCCTCGAGTTTTCGAAGTCGCCTCGTTTATCACCCTTAACTTTCTTTGTACATCTATTGACTCACAATTCAGATGGTCATTTTCTCTAGACTTTAGAGAGCGCGTGCAATTGCCTCACGGCTAAGTGTTTCGTGGATCTCCGACACGTGGTTGGAACTTGACTTTGTAGATGGGCGCTTAATTTTGGCTTCAGATCATGTTTTGTTTACGCCGCTCCTCCTCTGATAAAGCGCTTCTGCGATACTCAACGCACGGGAGGATCTGCTCAAGAACACGCTGTTCGAAACAGCGCCTTTTCCTCGTGGCGTAAAGGTCCGCGTGGGACCCGCATCAGGAGGTTTGTACCGCGATCGTCACCTTTCTTCTTTGCTATTCACTCCGCCCTTCTCCCTCAATGTCGCCGCGTATCCCTCGTATTCAAGGCATCAGTTCATCCTCAAGGCATACACTTGCTGGCCTTGCATGCGGAATGTACGACGACCTTGCGACCTTGTCTTCATTCGCATGGCTGCTTTTGGAGGCATTGTTGTCGATTTAACGGGTAGGCGCTCTTTGGAAGTTCTGGAATTAAGATAAGAATTCAAAGATCGAGGATATTCTAAAGGCGAGACAGCTCTCACCCCCTCATAGTGTCCTATATCTTACCTTGCATCGCCTTGACTGCCACACCACATCCCTCGCTCGAGAGCTGTAATCTGAGAATGAGCTGTCCCAATAAACAGCCCGTACGCCACCAGGAATACTTTCTTCCAGGCGGTGATCTTTATCTCCAGGCAAGCTTTATCTCTATTTCGCTCTTATTCCGAGATGCTGAAGCGACGTCGCCAAAGGTCGACAATGTTTTGTTCCGTATCCACAAGTTCTTCTTCGAGCGAGACTCGGCTCATTTCAGGACTTTATTGGATAGCCCTGTCGCTCCCAATACTACGCGAAGCGGTTCTAGCGAAACGAAGCCCATAGCCATTAGAAACAGCAGCCCTTCCGAGTTCGCAAAATTCTTATTTATATTCTACAACCCGTACGCTGTCTTCGCCAACGTATCTATTCCCTGTCAATAATCATCATAATTTTCCAGTAAATATTCGGATTACACCGATTTTGATACCGCCGACTGGACTTGCGTCCTCAAGATAGCTTGCGAGCATGAGTTCGTGGAGGTACAGCACTGCGCAATCAGAGCCCTTCAGGATTGCGACCTCAGCACGGTCGAGAGAATCCACGTCTATAAGCTCTACAAAGTTGACCCCAAATATCTTGTTCCCCTCTATATCGCCATGGCCGTACGCGATGAAGGTCCTACCGACAAGGAGGTACATCATCTCGGGGCCGAGACATCCCTCCTTATCTTCCGGCTGCGAGAGTATCTGCGGTCTCGAAATGGCTTCGGCGGCAAGAGCCCTCTTCCCCCAGACGTGAGCGACGACGACGCATTACGTGCTGTCTGCCATTTTCTTCAGGTCGACGTTTCCCAAATGCAAAGTTTAGGTGCTCGGGTGACCGTTTCCTCTATCAGTGAATTATTACAATGAAACTAACGATCTTTTTCTTCTCTTTCTATAGTCTCTACGTCGAACTTCAAAGGCAAGAAATCTCCATGTCCGAAGGGAGGAAAGCGCGGACAGGGAAACTATTGAGTCGCGAAGACATGCGGGAGATTTCAGCCAGATCATGGACAATCATTGGATACCAGAACCCACCGGTAATGTAACCATATTATCCATTTCCACGTTCAACCCATTAACGTGCATTTGAAGCAGCGCCACAAAAGGAAGCTATCGCTGAAGGACAAATTCCTGGGCAGTTTGAGATGTCGAAGGACGACATGACGGATTCCGAAAGCTCATCGCCGTCTTTACCGGTATCTCATCATGCGGAGGAAGCTACTGTCGATTTGTCTACTACAGAGCATCTTGATACCCATCTTTCTGATCGAAAAATTCTCCTTGTTTGTGATATATCTTGGGCATTGCTTTCATTATGGACTCTCAATCATGTACCATCCGTACGACTATTGTAGATTATACAGGATGTTATAAACAACGATTCATTCATTGCTCTTTGAAATAGCAGCACTTTTGGTGCTTCCCGACCGCTGCTCACGGTTGGGCGCTTAGATATGATGTCGTTCGGCATTACCAGTCCGACAATAGGAACGTGATTGAATTCGTAATCGTGTGTACATACTAGTTATTTATACTTCTCCCTGTGACTACCACGTATAAAAATCCCTCAAACCTTTGGGGATTGGGATCTTCCTTCTTCTCGACCGGCATGGGTCTGCCAAATGACTACGAGGAGCTGACCGTCGTTGATAACCCTTCCGCTTCTCTTCTGACTGAAGACGATGCCTCGAATTCGAGACCGTTATCTCAGAAAGAGCGGTCAGTTTCACGGTGGCAGTTCTACACATTATGCTGGTCACTCTTCTTCATTGGCTGGACGGATGGCTCTATTGGACCCCTACTTCCTCGAATACATGAGGTTTACAATGTTTGTCGTCGTTTCTTGATATCTGGGGCTTGCTCGTTTAAGTATCTTCTTGGCTGGTGTCTTAACAGGTGGGATTCGACACTCTTTCATGGATCTTCATACTCGGTTTCTCTGTAAGATACACGTTGCACGCGGATATGTGTGCGTTCAATGACAGTTTCTCAGGGAAACGTTTCCGGTGCTCTCCTCAACATGCCCATAGGTGATAGACTGGGTCTCGGGAAAGTGGGTTCGAGTTGCTTTCACAGGTTTGACGATGAGCTGACTAGTCTTCGCCATCAAGATGCTCGTTTTCTCTGCAGGATTTCAAGCTATCGCAGCTACTGCTCAATCTCTAGCTCTTCCTTTCCCTTTATTCGCCATTTCGTTTGCTATCGCCGGCATTGGCGTGTCAGTACAGGTCAGTGCGTGGATTCCTGGTGATTAGGATCTCTTTCTAATCAGCTCCCAGGATGCTCAAGCGAACGGCTTCATCGCCATCGTGAAGCATGATGGCGAGCGCAAGATGGCCTTATTGCATGCTTCGTACGGTAAGTGCTCACTCGGACTTCTACTTTCAGACGCACCCTCATTTATTCCTGATGCAGGCGTTGGTGCGCTCATTTCTCCTCTATTCTCCACGCAATTTGCGCAGGCAAAATATTGGTCATTGCATTATGCTGTGAGCTTATTGCTTGCTCTCATAAATGCAACTGCACTCGCGTATGCTTTCAAATTCAAAGATCAAGATGGTACGTCGAAGGATCAATTTTAAACCGATTCAGTGCTCTGATATTAGCGCAGAAAACCTGATACTAGCTGGGGAAATCATTCCTGAAAAAGTCAACGTCGAAGAGGGTAATAAATACTCTCAAATGCTCCGCCTGAAAAGCGTACACTTATTGGCGCTCTTTCTGGTGACATATATTGGAGTGGAAATGACAATTGGCGGTATGTGAAGTTAACCCCCTATGAAAACAATAAACCATCAATGCTTTGCTTTTTCAAGGGTGGATTGTGACGATTCTGGTCTTCTCTCGTGGAGGCGGCCCAAATACGGGTTATGTCACATCGGGATATTTTGGCGGTAGGTTCACCTCTATGTCAATGACATTTTTCTTGTCTTAGTAAGTTCGCCTTCTCTTTGTAGGAATGACGGTTGGGCGAGTTGTATTGATTAAGGTCAACAAGAAGGTACGCAGAGTGATTCTGAGATGACATTCTCCTTCTTACCAGTAAGATCTTAGATTGGAGAGATACGTGCGATATACGTCTACACGTGTTTGGCAATTTTGTGAGTCTGAGTCGAAAATACTCGATGAATTTTCGCCTTAACTTGGTATTTCATTAGGCTACAACTTGTTGTCTGGCTTGTGCCATCGCTCATCGTCAATGCCATCGCCGTATTCCTCATCGGCGTCCTCCTTGGCCCCATGTACCCCATCGCCATCAGCCACACGGCGCGTATCGTACCGCGCTCTCTTATCACTGGCACCATTGGATGGATCACCGCAGCCGGCGCCGCTGGGAGTGCGCTGTTGCCTTTCCTGACAGGTACAGTCGCAGGGAAATTGGGCGTTGGGGCGTTGCAGCCTCTGTAAGTCAAATATTTGAATTTTTTGGGAGGTCTGAGATGGATAAACTGATTCGCAAATCTGGGTAGGTTGTTCGGCATGATGATTCTAATGGGTTGTATTTGGGGACTTGTACCAAAGGAATAAAATGGATAGAGACATTAGATGCAGACACATTTATTGTATGACTTTGAATCAAAATTTCCATCATTCACTTACTCTCTTTTTCATCCTGCTCAACATGAACTTCATGAAGAGCTTTCGAAATTAATTTCGATGACTGCATCCAGATATCAGGCACCTTTTTGCCTTTATAACATCCTTTCTTTGGTAGGCGATTCACTTTTTGAACACAGGATTCTGACCGTTTTTTGTTCGTGAGTTTTTGCAAATAAATCGATTGGTCGAAAGCAGTTCTAAGGACTATATAACGATACACAAATGATAGACAGTACTGCTCAATTACGCTTCGCAGGGCCGCGACGAGCGCGGCAGAGCCCACTACTCCTGGACCTATGTGACTTTTAGGGCAGGCGTTCGGCTAACATCTCTTTACAAGTGACATCACTTGCTTGGAATGTTGAAATGGTGTTTATGCATCCGTCACTCGGCGAGGTCAGTGATTGTTAAAGACGTGTTCGAGCTCAAACCCTCCACAAATGCAGCAGCAACGCATAATGTTCAATGGATGACAGTCAGAGCAGAAGAATATAACAGAACGACGTTGGAGATACAATAATTTATATTGGTTATTTTAATGTTTATATCAGATATATAGGCACGAATAGTCTCGTCCAATGGAGACACTGAAGGCGTCGTCAGCATAAGAGTAACAATAGAAAACGAGACACGTACCACCGTTCATCGACATCCCTCTCTCCATAACCCAGGCTGCATCCAACAAATGTCCGCCGAATAATCTTCGACAATCGCAAAGATGATATTTTCGAACACCGTCAGGGATAGCGGTGAAGGATCATTGAACAGCACCAGGTGTATCAGGGGCGCTGAGGGATTCAGGAGGGAGTCTACGTGTAGACAAGCCTAGTTTTCAACAGCCAGATAAGTAACGGCGCAATCTCCGAGGATGACGGTCATAGCGATAGTTGTGGCAGAGAGAGAGATGAAGAAGAGGGAACAAAGAAGGGAGATAAAACAGCGAGGGGAGATGTGACGCGTGACGGTGAGGGGAGATGAAATGGTGAGAATGATTCAATGAAACGATCTGCAGACCATCAGAAACAAGACAGTCACAGCACGGGGAGTGACCTCGGTGGCAATAGGTGGGGAATCACTGCCATTTCGTGTCACAGTTGTACGATACGTAAACCCATACTCCTTTCAGTCGTAGTGGGAATTTTAAGTGCTCGACTACAGTATTATATTTTAGGACAAATGTAGCAAAATTTCGCAGCCTGGTGATTTATACCGCAAAATTGTCATCAAATCACACGCCCCCAGCCCCAACCCCGTTCTACGTACTTTGCTCTGCTGAATCCTTACTTGCCTCAAGGCTGTCATCGTTATGCCGACACACATGGTCCCAGGCATTCCGAAGTTGAAGAACTGAACCAAAATCGAAGCTGGAGTAGTTTCTTTTCTCTCATGAGTCATGAGCACGACACGTTAGAGATGGGAATAGTAAGGCGCCTATTTGTATGGTTCTGACTCATCTAAGGAAGGCTCGTTATCTGCGGAATAGACGACTGGGGACAAAGGAAACGTCAAAAGGAAATGAATGCCGCTACAAGATCCCGCGCAATCCGCTCCTTCGCGCTTTTAAAATGCGCCGTCTTTGTTGGGAGAGCGTATAAAGGTCATCATGCTCCTTTCTTCCTTCCATCATCACAAACATACCCAATCGAAACGCCCAATGTCGTCCACCGCTTCATCTACACCTCGAACATCTCCTGGACCTATGGCTAATGGCTCAGCGAAGCAGAGAGACGAGGTCGGCCTCTCCAACCCAAAGTTGAGCCAAGGAAGACGGAGAATGTTGGACCTGGTGAACAAGTTGCATAGTACTGGGTACGTGTTCTGTTCGTGGAATGGTTTCACCTATCGTCTAACTTCCCCATAGAGTGCAAGTTGACATTGACCTCCCACAAATCGCAGTCATTGGATCGCAAAGCGCTGGAAAGTCTTCTCTTATCGAGGCCATCTCTGGGATCACCCTTCCTCGCGCAGCGGGAACCTGTACGCGGTACGTCTGTTTCCAAAAATTTGCTTATAAAACAATGTCTGACTTCTCTGCAGTTGCCCGACGGAGTGTCGTCTTTCTCGTAGCGACGATCCCTGGCAATGCATTGTCTCGCTCCGTTTCATCACCGACGCCGACGGTCAGCCTTTGGGACAGGCTCGCAACGAGCGTTTCGGCTCAATCATCCACAACAAGTCCGAGGTTGAGGAGCGTATTCGGCGCGCCCAGCTTGCAATCTTGAACCCGAAGGTTCCCGCAAAAACGTTCTTAGATGATGACACTAGCGATCGCCCGGGTGATGCTCAACTCAGCTTCTCGTTGAATGCCGTAACGCTCCAAATCAGTGGCCCTGATGTTGCTGACCTGTCGTTCTGCGATCTTCCTGGTATATTCTTCGTTATTTTGAAGAGGGTCTTGATCAAACTATTCTACAGGGTTGATCGCCAGTGTCAGTAGCAATCGCGGGAGCAACAACGACATCCAGCTCGTCCAAAGCCTGGTCACTGCATATATCAAGAAACCTAGCTGCATTATCCTTTTGACGGTTGCTTGTGAAAGTCAGTTTTCCTCACCTATCGTATTGATGTCTTTTTATATTCTTTCTGCAGCCGACTTCGAGAATCAAGGCGCTCACCGACTAGCCAAACAATTCGATCCGGACGGCAAGAGAACTATCGGTACATTTATTCTATTATCATACCTTTTTCGCGCCAGCTAACTGCTTTCATCTAGGGGTTTTGACGAAGCCAGATCGTATTCCTGTGGGCGAAGAAAACAATTGGCTGCCATTTATCCGGAACGAAAAAGAGACTCTGGAAAACAACTGGTACTCCGTCAAACAACCATCTTCTAACGATTTGAAGTCAAATCCAACATGGGCTGACGCGCGGAAAATGGAAAACGACTTCTTTTCATCCAAGGCGCCGTGGTGTGATCTGGACAGTATCTATCAGAAGTACCTCCGCACCAGCAACCTCGTTGACAGGCTCAGTAGCGTGTTGTCAGATTTGATCTCCAAACGGTTTGTCCCTATGAATATATCTCAATCAAGCCAGTTTACTCACGAAGAGTATACAGACTCCCTCAGATTCAAGACGAACTTGAGAAAGCGATCCTCAACGCTCGAGATTTGTTATCGCAGCTCCCCCGGGCACCGTCTTCGGATCCACGCAGTGAAATCGCTACCTTGCTCCATGGTTTCACGAGCGACCTCACACGTCATGTTGACGGCGTGTCGGACGACGCCGAATCGATCTTTGGACATGGAATTGGCCTCATTCAAGCGATGCGTCCCGCTCAGGATCGATTCAGACGCGCCATACGAGCCACAGCCCCCAATTTTATTCCGTTCGAAAAGCGCGACGTTGACGAGAAAAGGGTGCCCTCGAGCTTTTCGCACACCGTGGACGGTGAGGACGGCGAGGACAATGATGAGAGTGAGGATGAAGGAAGTGTCCAAAGTGAAGAGCCCGACAATCATGTCGTAAGCAGGAAGAGAAAACACCCTCCCTCCAATAAGATTTACATAGACGAGGTCCTTGAGAGGGCTCATCGGTGAGTTTTTTTCGTCTTTCTGCATTTCTTGAGTATCTGAATGATTTGTCTTTTCAGCGCTCGCACGCGTGAGCTGCCTGGGAACTATCCGTTCGTCGTCCAGAAGAATTTCATCGACAAGATCATCAAGGAATGGCATGCGCCAGCGCAAATTCTCTGCAAGACAGTCCACTCCACCGTTCACGAGCATATCAAAAACCTCATTAGGAAGCACTTTGCTGAGTTCGGCCAAGGTCATCTTGAGCAACGCGTCAAGTGAGTACGTATCATTTTCTGATAACTCTGTCTGATCAACTTTTCGTCCTCTCTTCAGGAATATCATCCAACAGCATATGAAACAATGCCTTGAACGTGCAGAAGAGCGCATCAAGTGGCTCATGGAGCTCGAAGCCTCGCCATTCTCCTTGAACACCCATTATCTCTCCGACTACAAAGCGAAGTATCTCGCACATTACAAAGGTGCACGCGACGAATGCAATCGCTCTCATCTCACCAAGGCGATTCAAGTGTATGCGAATCAGTCGAAACCCCAACCGCCTCAACAAAAAGGCGCCAATACTGTAATTCCCAGCACCGAGATGACGGGGATTGCGAAGATCTTGACGGGTTTGGCAGAGATTGGGATGACGGGCGTCAAGCCCGAGGATCTCGCTAATCTTCTTCCCCCTGATCGCATGGAGCCCGCGCTCGTTATCATGGCCGACGTGCGCGCCTATTTTCAAGGTAAGTCTATATACTCATACTCGTTCCGTCAGGAAACGCTGATACTTATCACATTCACAGTGGCTTACAAGCGTTTTGCGGACCTCGTTCCTCTTGCGCTCGACAGGGAGCTCGTCCGCGGCGCTGGTGATGCAGACCATGTCCTTTCCATTCTCTACAAGCATCTCGGTGTGAACGGGGAGGAGGGAGCGCGGATCTGCAAGGAACTTTCGGAGGAGAGTCCTCAGGTTGCAGGCCGTCGCGTTGATCTTGAGAAGAAGTTGGAGCGTTTGGAGATTGCGAGTGGGGAGCTTCTCGCTATTGGGTTTTGATGACACCCGTTTGATGGTGTATGTTAGATGTATGTATGTCCGGATGCTAAGTCTGATATGTTTTGTTCTTGTATAGTTTTTTTTGTCGATGTTGTTGTACGCTGAATTATACGAAGAGTTCTGTTCAAGTCCGAGTCTAATTGATGAGGAGAGTCATTGTAATGATACCTATAGAACTACAATTACATATATTATACAGATTTGGGGAGGTAAGTATATAAGCAAGCCTTCACTTTCGCAACAATCCATTTCTTCCACAGCTACGCAAGGACGACCAACGTTTAGCAAGATAGCAACACTCACAACTCCAGCGTCAAAGGCGCATTGCTATTGCGGATAGTCACGACACCATCTCCATGACCAGCCGCACC
Source organism: Pholiota conissans (assembly GCA_015484465.1). Taxonomy (NCBI): domain Eukaryota; kingdom Fungi; phylum Basidiomycota; class Agaricomycetes; order Agaricales; family Strophariaceae; genus Pholiota; species Pholiota conissans. Next base: position 122,075 of record MU155214.1, read on the forward strand.
TCCCCACCGCGGTGACCCCTCGGCGCCCCATATCACACTCCCCGCAATAACCTGCTTCCCTTGCCGTTTTCCCGACTTGTACGCCACGATCCTCTTCCTCCGTGCCCCGCTCGGGTCTTCGACGGCCTTGTCCTCCTTGATCACTATAGCCCCAGGCGACTCGAGCCATATCCCGCCCTCGAACGCCCTGTTCAGGAAGACGTGCGCGGGCCCGTTGGTGGCGGTGGTTGTGAGGTATAGGATCGAGTTGATGGGTTGGTTGGGGATATGGATTAGGGCGTCAGAGTTGGATGTTGTTGTGGAGATGGAGTAGGAGGGGTTGGTGGTGGTGGTGTCTGAGGTTAGGCTGAATGAGGCGTCGATGGGTCTGGTTGTGAGGAAGACGAGGGTGGAATAAGTATCAAAGGTAGATATTACGATTTGAGTTATGGACGTACCCGTTCGTTGACTGCGCGAAGAAGATGGGCGAGCTTCCGTTTACGCTATGCAGGCCGACGTCAGCTTCAATGAGGCTATTCGTCGTCTCCAACACAAGCGACGAAGTCGTATTGAAGATTCCTCTGACATGGGCGTTTTTGTTTCGCACATCTGCATTTAGAGCGTTCAATGACTTTCGGTATCGTCAGAATTTGATCAACAAGTGAACAAATAATGACCACGCACCTTAACCTCAATGGGTTCGTTGGACGCTCTAAGCATCAAAAACCCAAAACGAACTTTCTCATTGATGTCCGCGAATCGCTGAACGGTATTTGGTACTTCTACCGTGAAAGTCTTTACGAACAGAGGCTCCGCTCCCACTGCGACCTCGGGGAATATCACAGTGGTCTCAAAAGATATCGTCCCCGCCCGCTTAGTTTGCTCATTGCGCCATCTGGGTGTCTAGAATGATAATCATCTGATGAGTCGGCGATTGTCAGAAATAGCTTTGCATGATAAGACCCACAAAAATCCCGACACCTTCGGGTTCGTCCCCGAGCGCGCGAGCCATTTTGCACGCCATGGCCATCTCACGCGCCTCCTCGACGGCATAGTGGACGTCCACGACGATCCTGACGGTGTTTGAGGGCTGCGTTGGGGAGGTGATGACGTCGAGCGTGCCGGAGGATAGCTGCCCTCGGGAAATGAGAAACAGTTCCGCGTCCTCTAAGGAAAGGTCGAAGGCTGCGTGTGCGCCCATCGAGGAGTCGTCTGACCAGTGGGGGATCCATGCGCTTCCTTGTACACAGTCGGAGAGCAATAACCCTGATGGGATGTCGTACTCGAAGTGAGGTTTTGGGTCCGTCTGCTTGGTAGATTAAGTAGGTCGTCTATACCGCGAGTTTGAGCGATTTACTACTCACCCTGTCTGGTTCCTCGGCGCCATCATGATTATCTGAATCCTCCCAATCGTTTGGTTTTCTCTCCCTTTTTAGCAGGGTGAAGCTCCCGAAGACTAACGCCATGAGGGTCCAGATAATACACGCGATGAGCAGTCCGCGTAAGAGACGTGCCCCTGGTGAGCGTCTCCGTTGATGGGAGTGGCTCGCCTGGTCTTCCACATCATAAGGAGTGTTTCGCGGAAGATATGTTGGTTGGGCATTGGAACCGTAGTACGCGGGCGGGCTCTCCCCCTCAGGCTGCAATGGAGTGTATTGAGATATCGACGGCCGCGATCGCTCCTGAACTTCGCTCTCCTCCACTATGGGCGTCTTAGCGGTCTCGTCTGGGATAATCATGTCGTGTCGTCGCGTCCTAGTCGCGGTTTTTTTCGACGATAACGCGACCAAGCTGGTCAAGGTGGTGGAAAGTCAAAGCCAAGAGTCGACGCGCCGTACTGTGCGGAATCTAATTCTGTGTCATTTAAAAGGAAAACCATATGGATGGACGTGGTGAATGGGAATGAGCAAGAATATCGAACGCGGTGAACCATGTGGCACATTGAGTTTGCCGAGCACGCGGCTCGAATCAGCGCTGCGGGCAGGCTGCGGAGAGTCGAACACTTAGAGTTATTATAAGAGATTGTCATTTATGAGGTTATAGGCTCCAAGAAAACCTATGTATATAGTACTCTATGAGAGGCAATGAGAATAGAACACCCTTCAATTGTCCAAGCCAAATTCTGTCGAACTTTAAGCGCCAGTCCGGCCCGGAAAAATACCGGCAATTGCCGTTCGTGGATTTGTTCGGCCGGTGAAATCTCTGTCAGGGACGAACAATGCGGTGGCTGGTTTGTCGACGACAAGGCGCTATGTAGCACTGTAAGTGTGCTTTATGCTTTGCTTTCCCACTCTGATTTTTGACTCGAATCGTATAGATAAATTTCATTGAACACCCACAAGCAATTCTTGGTCCCGAAGACACTGGCATCCCCGTCTACTGAGCAAGTCGAGACAAGTACAGAGAGAAGTCCCCATGCATTGGCAGTTCGAAGATACCGAAGACTTTATGAACAGGCTGCTGCCAGTTTCCGACGTCGTCATTAATGGGGTTTTTGAGCGTATGGTATTCCAAGGGGTCTACTCGGACGAAAGGTGGACATCCTTTGTTGTGCAGAATGGGACCCAGGAAACGCACGAAAAGGCAGTCTATAATGCATTTTCTACGACTACAGGTCTGATTCATGAAATTGTTGCGAGTTACAAGCAATACGACGACGATGACCCCGAGTTTGTCGGTACGACTCAATGGGAAAACATGATTTCTCAAGAAGATGAAGACGCTGTCCGACCCTATTCTCTTCTTATCTTAAAGCCATTGTTAACGGAGACTAGCGACGAGGTATGGGACGCTGTCTATTTCATGAAAAGACGAAATCTGACGCCAGTACCAGCAGCCAAAAACCGGGTGGACTCAAGTAGTCGCTGTCGGAATGAAACGGACTGGCTCTTCAAATGCAAGGGACCGAGAGGAGCTCGTCGGATATCTGCGCAAAGCTCTCTGCGAACAACCTGACCGGAGAATCATCTTCGGATTCCTCTTTGGTTCGTCGAAGATGAATGTGTTATTGCATGATCGCTCTGGCGTTTTAGTGACGGAAACTTGGATAGATATTCATCAGGTATGTAATTCACAACGTTTCGCTCAACTAGAAAACGAGTTGACGGGCAAATCACAGGATCCAAAAGCTCTCGTCCAAATGATCGCTGCATTTACCTTTCTCCCTGCGCATCGGCTGGGTTACGATCCCACTATGCAAGTTTTTGATAAGTCGACTGGGACTGTGACGCCATCGTACAAGCTCAGAAAAGCCATCTTCTACAAAGACGTACAATGGCAAATCACGATGAATAACGGAGACAAATACCTGACTGTCAAAGCGTTGACTCGCTCTCGTATGGGCAGCAGGTCAACAATTGCGTGGGCTGTCATTCCTTTCAACTCCCGAAAAAATTATCGCGACGCATCGTCCACAACGGCTGAAGCGTCAGCAGGAGATGACAACGAACCGCAGGTACCAACCTTGTTCTCTTCGCTACATCATTCCTGACCTCGTTCGTAAGGTGTTTGTTCTGAAGCAATCATGGATACAAGTGGGGACCGAAACTGAAGCTTCTTTCTACGACCGTGCAAGCGGATCTGAATGCAACAAGGTCGGCGCAATAAAACTATCCGAAGAGGTCTTGATCAATGGCCGCAAAGACGAGACGGGGCGGCTAATTCGAGCGGGCTCCAGAGAACTAGACTGCCAACCGACTCCGACTCCGACGCCACCTCCAGTTCCTGCGAAGACAAGGAAACGGCATAGAAGTCCGAGTGTCGATTTCAGCGCTCGCGCAGAAATTGTAGATCGAATCATGTTAAGAAATTCTCTCGCAAATACTCCACCTCCCTTTATTTCTCGGGTTCGAGTGAGAACTCTGCTGTCGACGTATGGTTGGCCCCTCAGGAAATTCTGCACGCTTGGAGAACTTCTTCGGACCCTCCGTGATGCGATTGAAGGTACAGTACTTTTTATTATTATCTGTTGTGAACGTTCTATCTAATGTCAATTTTTATTAGGCCACAAGTATCTGTATGAGAGAGGAATTCTTCACCGCGACATAAGCCCCGGCAATATCATCATCGTGAAACGGAAACCTGCGCCTGGAAAAGCTGATGACGAGTCGTATGGAGGTTGTCTCATCGACTTGGACCATGCCCAAGCGGGCTCCAAATGTGACCCAACCGTGTGTATTCCAACGGAGAAAGAGCAGGATGCGGGTAAGAATATACTGATTGACGGGGAAACAATCACTTTCGGTATAGCCGCCAGAATCAGGAATATGGATGTCAATATGGATGTCCGTACAGATGAAGACCTGAAAAAGCTCCAAGTTCAGAAGGATCTTGTTCATCGGGCTGGGTGTTTCCATTTGGAAATGGGCGAGATTATGAAGTATGGAATCAGCGCGGTTGCGCATGCAGTGAGGTTTGGCCACATTCCCCACAATGGTATTTGCTCTGCCGCAGCTCTGTACTGGCATCCGGTACGATTGCAATGCAATTCTCAATTTTACCGCTTGTCATACTAATGCTGCCAGATTGAGAAACGTTTCAGCTATAAAGATCAGAGAAGATCACGTCGCTGGACGTGGAAGGATCGCGTAATTGTAGGTGTTATGTTGCTTGCTAATGACACAAGTAACCGTGTTAAGGAAAAACCTACTTACAGGGCACCCCACCTTACGCTAGCGCCGAGGTCCTGTCTCAGACTAGTGAGCGTTACTTTCTGCGAGATGATGATATGCAGAGCAGTCATGAGGCCGTCCATGATATCGAATCCCTCTTCTGGATTTTGGTTGAGATATGCATGACTCGTAACGGGGCCAGTGGAATTCGCCCTGAGCTCACAGATCCGCCTCAGGAACAACCTAGTGAAGCCTCAACGTCAACGCTCAGCCAACCTCAGTCGGAGCCGGGCGATAAGAACGAGCCTTCTCTGTCCTACTTGGTAATATGCTTGTTCCTGAGCGACGATCTGGACAGTCTCGAAGTCACTAAGCGCGAATTCCTCATCAAACCCAGGGCGTTTCAACTTCAAATCGTAGGCAACTTCCATCCATCCTTCGAGCCTCTGCGGACATTCGTATTGGAGTGGTACTCCCTTATTCGTCTCGCACATGAATTTCATGGGTATGAATACTACGACATTCATGATAGAAGTATTGCAATCTTCAATAACCTCCTCAAGACCCAGGGTTCTGAGTTGGACCGCATCGACGACGCAGGAAGGAAAGTGCTCGAAGCCCGAAAGGCCGATCTCCAGGCATTCAAGGATTTTGGTTTGGCGGCGGCAACAACAACCGGCAGCTCTCAGACTGATCTATGGGATCAGTCTCCTCACACCAATCGGAGCGCTCCGAGTATGCCGCTTGTTCCTCCCCAGTCACCGACCCCGGGACCGTCACGGAATAAGAAAGCCAGGCGCTAGCGCCGTACATGCTGACGCAACCTTCACCCTTTGAATACTGTATCCGCTTTGCTGTCCGAATCATTCCAGGGTAATTATCCTGTTAAACGATTATAATGATAATTTCTCTATCTTGAATGTCATTGTTTAATTTCAACTAATAATGAAATAAATGTTGATGCTAAAGCAAGAACGACGCTGCAGAAAACTGAAAGACAATGTGGGTCTTGAACCATAAGTTGTTCCCGATTTTTCTTTTCCCCTATAAAGAACAGGATGAAGCATATTTGTATTACTCAGAAATACATGTGGAAAAGAAGGTGAGAAGACATCATATCAAATAGGCACTAGATTCCGATAATTAAATTCCCAAAATATTGAGGACGATGGGCGAGTTCGAGGTAGATATGACGACATTGCCATTATCCTTCGGTCCGTAAACGGGGTTTTCATTCTCAAGCCATTTCGTATTACCGAAGTTGCGATGCCTGTCGCCCTGGTAGAAACTAGCCCTCTTCCTTCCTTGGCCACTGGGGTCGGGAGCAGGCAGGAACTTCAGGTCCGCTCTGAAGTAACGCGAAGTCGACATGTCGAAGTTGCCTTCGTAAGTCGGGTGAAGGGTCACATCCACTTTCCCGTTCGCCGACCTGCCACTGTATTCGAGGCCGGAGTCCAAGGGGGCATCGACGAAAACGACGCGGAGAGGGGAGTTGGTGGTAGTGGTGTCGACAGTGAAGTTTCCGAGCTCTCCAGAGGGGGTGGTCAGACTCAGCCTAGCATCGAAATGACTGCGGAAGCGAACCAATTCGTCAGCAAAAAGACGAAAGTATCAAAATGAGACAAAGATACTGACGCGTTCGTGGTGTGTGCGGCCAACGATGGGTGTTTCCCATCGTCATTAAGGCCAACAGCAACAGCAATGGGGGCGTTACTGGTCTCCAGAATAAGCGAAGAAGTGGTGTTGAAAGTTCCACGGATCCCAGCATTGCTACTATGAACAAGTCCTTTCACAGCCGACAGAGACTGACGATAAGAGCAAACGTTAGCTCTTTAACAATCTGGCCAATCGAGGCTGAAGTTGAGGTTGGCTCACCTCGACGTGAATGGGCATGTTCGATCCCATGAGAGCGACAGACTTGAAGTCGACCTTGGACCCAAGATCTCTGATTATCTGCACCGTATTTGGCACATCCGTCTCGAAGCTAGTGATAGAAACATCCTCGGGAAGAGTGATGGTCGTCTCGAAATGCAAAATATTTTGGTCATGTCCATGGCGGGGAGAGCGGCGCCAGATTGGGGTCTGGCCATGCCAATGGGTCAGTACAAGATTCGTCTTCGTCGAAAATTATCTGACTTACGAAGATGCCAACGCCCTTCTGATTCTGAGGACGGGATGTGAAGCATGCCTTGGCCCAGTCGAGCATATCGTGCCTGCGGTATTTCACAACAACATCGATGGTGACGAACTCCTTGGGCTGTTCAGAGGATGTGATCACGTTGACGATACCGCCCGAGAAGCGGCCGCGGGAAAGCAGATAGATGTTGTCGACGGTGAGATCAACGTCGAAAGTTGCAGATGCGGAAGAAAAGGGGCCGTCGTCTTCGCCTACAGACCAGCCGTCGCCCTCGACGCAGTTCTCCAAAATGAGGTCAGAAGGGATATCATAGTAGTAATCGTGGTCGCCCATATCCTGAAGCGTTTTCTTCAAAATATCGCTCTAAAATATTGGCTAAATTACTCACGAATTCCTTGTGTCTCGAGAACCAGGGGCGTCCTAGAAATACGCGATGTATTCCACTGACTATCCAGAGGGTAACGAATATGAAGAGCACTCCGCGCAGCACTCGACGTGCAAGGCTTCGTGGTTGACGAGCTGGCGCAGCAAGAACGCCTTGAGGATGCCCTTCGACGTCCGCATATAGCTGGGTCTCATGATACTGAGGTAACTTTGGGGGTGTCTGAGGAAGCAAGGCAGGATCGGATTTGGTGTCCCCAGTGAAAGACATGGTGATGAACCTTGTGAAAAGTTGTAGTGAGGTGCACTGGAAATAGGTACGTTCAACGCTTTAATCTTGGGAGGTGATGGTGGTGGTTTAAAAGTAAAATTGTCGGCCTCGAAAGCTTGACGCTCGGTCTTGCGTAATGCGCAGTTCAGGGCCTGGAATTTGAAATGCGGAGAAGATGACGATTGTTTAGATTGTTATCAATTCCCCATTTGATAGCCATTGCGTGTGCCTCCCGCGACGCGTAGCCGCCCATTTATCGACGATTGTTCGAAGAGATTTTTCATTTGATAAGGTAGGTGACATCGATATTCGTCGAGGTCATGTGCCGTGACCACTTGTGACCATGTCTCGAGAATATATCAGGAAATTTTCTCTTTCCAGCCCCGTATCCGGAGTACAACACAAAGATCTTTAATTATTCTTTATACAAACTTTTTATAATATTGTTATTCTTGTATATGTGAACTTTCATGCTTATCGGCGGGAGCGATCTTAACTAGATAGCCTATCTTTGGCAAAACCTCACGGAATGTCAGACGAGGCAAGTTCTTTGATGAATCTCGGAAAAAACCTGCGTAAACGTATCCTGAAAGATCCTACACAATACCCTCCATCTCCAACTCATCCAGAATGTTTTGCGGCAGTATGGGATGCCCCCTATACTTCTTCGCCGCCCGTGCTGCTTGCTTCCCATTCAGTCCACGCTCATAGGCATCCATAAACCGACGGGACCGTGTTGCGAACGGCCTTATCATTGTCGGTGGCACGCCGTCCAAGGATCGTAAAGTGTTCTTTTCGAGATCGTCTTCACGTGAGGATGGGGGGTAAGTCCTGTATACGCTTTTCGCTCGTCCCCAGCGTTGCTCGATCGGATTAGGGTCTGGGACTGCTGATTCGGCTTTGTAATTCTCTTCCGTATCAATTCCCTTTGGATCAGTGTTGATAGTCCATTCAAAATATGATGACGCCCGAGACGAACTCGCAGTTAGTGCATCCTTGTTGAATGTGATGCGGAATCTGTGCTGTTGACTGCCGCTGGGGTGGGCAACTATGTCGGTGACTGCATTTGGAGGTACGTGAACAGGATCATTTGGTATCTATGTCATTTAGGCCCTATGTAGCAGTT